>PVKU01017016.1:0-12656 GCA_004027475.1 Anoura caudifer | reverse complement strand
CTAAAATTATTTTGGCCAAGTTTTATTAGGTAGAAATCTTCCAACTTAGTTTATCACTTGTTTGTAGATTGTTTATTGTATTGTTTACTGATAAAAAGCAATACCTTTAAGAGGTGGCACAAAATATTAAATGAAACTTGAAGTTTTTAGATAGGAAGGCATGGGTTCATTATCTCTACAACTTTACTGACTGTATGAATTATCTGAACTTTCACCTGTATTTTGTTTCTGTAAAAAGAAATACCTCCTTCAGAGTCTTTAAAACTTCAATTTAATAAATATTTTTAAATTGTAGGACAATTTGTGCTCATAATCAACAATAAATTAGTTTTCTGTCTCTTTACATATATGCATTTCTCATCTTTTATGGAGATAAAATAGTGCATCATTTGGAAGAAAAATAATTTTATTTCCAAATTTTAACAAAATGTCAATCCTTATATCCACTTCATTTTTCTAAAGCATCTTGTCAACATGATTTCTATATGTGTCAAATCTTGTTCCAGTACAAACAACCCCCAAATTTCAGGAATCTCAGCAAAGACTTGTTTATCTCTCATGTTGTATCTAGGTGGCTGATCAGCAGTGACCATTCCAGGCTCTAACTTAGTGAAGGTTGTGTCTCTGCTGCATGTGTCTACCGACGAGGATTTGGGCTA
This sequence comes from Anoura caudifer, assembly GCA_004027475.1. Classification (NCBI taxonomy): domain Eukaryota; kingdom Metazoa; phylum Chordata; class Mammalia; order Chiroptera; family Phyllostomidae; genus Anoura; species Anoura caudifer. The sequence continues at coordinate 11,997 of PVKU01017016.1, read as the reverse complement.
CTGGAGAAACTGTTATAAGGGTCATGCCTGTTTTTGTGCCCTTAAGAGTGCTAATTAGACAAAATATATACTTAAGGAAAATGTGTCTAGTAATTCCCCAGGAATTCTAACTTTAGATGAGTATGATGTGTGAAAAATGTTTTACTTTTAAACTAAGATAGTTTACCTTCATTAAGTTGCATTTTAAAATTATTCCCTTGGTAAAACAAACAAACAAGCAAAATATAACCAAAGACACTGAAATAGAGAGCAGGCTGACAGTGACCAGAAGGGAGAGGGGAGAGAATTTCAGGGGAAAAGGGAAAGGGTGTACAGGAACAAATATAAAGGACACATGGACAAAAACTAGGGTGGGAGGTGGAAATGGGATGGAGGTGGGGAGGGCTGGGGGGTGGGCTGGGATGAGAATAAAAGACAGAAAACTGTAATTGAACAAAAATTAAAATAAAAATTTTAAAAAATTATTCCCTTGGATTTTATTCAAAGTCATTACCCACAATGAGCAATATATTGTAAATGCTCTATTTCAAGAGCAATAGCAGATATTATTGCACATGTTTCATCAGCTAGATTCTCTCCATAAAATCGTAGATAAGAAATCTTTTGGTTTTCATATAAAAAGTATTATTTCTCTGACTAATGGAGATATTTACCCTCTCATTCATTTACTACTTTGCTTTGGCTATGAAGAAGTTCAAAAACAAATATAAAGATCAGTCACTGAAATTACGTTGATCCTGAGGGTTAACACATGTTGACACGCACTTCTGTTGGACTTTGTTTTATATGCATCACCATCCATATACGAGTATATTTGTTATTACAAACTCCTTTGTTGTGATAAGATGTGTGTGTGTGTGTGTGTGTGTTTATGTGTGAAGTTTGGCCTCATAAAGTTACTGTGCCTGTGATAATTAGTTGATTTGTGAAAGCCTGTCACATATTAAAGTTGATATTTTTCCCCCCTATGGGGATAGCCAAAATAAAAAATAAGGACAAGGGATTCCTGCTTTTAAAAAAATTTAAACTGGGTTAATCTTCTCAGTGTGATTGGTGTCATTAGGTACTTTCAGGTGAAAGACTATGTATGCAATCCCTTCAGGGATAACTATTAATAGTTGTTGAAATAGAAGCTGCTAAAAACTATAAATCACATTCACTATCATTTCAATGGCTAAAGCTTTTATTTAAGCCTGAAATAATTAACTTATGTTAGGTTTGAAATGAAGAAAAAGGAAAAGGAAAGGGGGAAGATTGGTGGTCTGGAAGAGTCTGCTAGGGGAAGAATAAATATAAAAATCATGAGTTTAGGAGACAGACCAACCTAGTTTGGCAGCCAAACTCCTCACAGTGTAAGCAGTGTGAATTTAGACTGATTTTATAACCCCTGCAAGTTCCACATCTTTTCTCTTTCTCTAAACTTTGTACTGATGTAACATACAGGCATTGCACTGCCTAAGTTTTAGTCTAAAGACGTGACTTTTTTCATATTTCCGTCACCAATTAGCCACAACCTAGGACAAGATTTTTAAATATACGACACTCAAGTGTCCTTTCTCAGTCAGACTCTTTCTGCTCAGAGGTAACATTGCTCTGACTTTGACAATAACTGTGTATTGTTTGAATACACACGTAACACATAATATGTCTACTTTTGTGCTGGCTTCTTTTGTTTAACATTTAATTTGTGAGGTCTGTCCATTTTATTAAATATAGGAGTGTTTCTTTTGGTTAATGCATAATATCCCACTGTATAACTGTACTCCACTTTAACTATTCTACTATTTAAGTTGTTTCCATTTGAGGGATTTTATAAATAAATCTGCTGTGAACATTTTCTATGGGCTATGGATTGAAAATCTCATTTCCCTTAAATATACTGTTAAATATTGGAAATGTAGAATCATAGGGTAGGCATATGTTAAGACTCAATGGGTACCATGAAACAGATTTTGAAAATAGAGTATAGATGTGCACTCAGTGGATGAGAGTTTCATTTGCTTCATATTTTGCCCACACTGGATAATGTCTTTTAAATTATAACCATTCTAAAAGTAGTATGTTTGAATCTTTTTACTTTTAATTTGTATTTCCTTGAAGATTATGTAGTACACTTTTTCATACAGTATCCCTTACATAGCTTCTTTAAGGAAAAATTTCCTTCACATATTTTGCATAATTTTCATTAATTTGTCTTTTTTGATGTTTAATAATTCTTTTATATTATCAATCTCAGTCCTTTGTCTGATATCTGCATTGATACTATCTTCCTCCAGTCTTTGGCCTGACTTTTGATGTAGTAACTGATGCCACTGAGGTATATGATAAACGGATGTTCTTAATTTCAATGAAAGTCAGTTTATAAATCTTTTTTTGTTTAGTAAAGTTTGTGTCCTTTTTCAGAAATTGATGTATACTCAAAGTTCAGAAAATATTATTTATATTTTCTTTTAGAAATTTTGGCATTTTATCTTTCACATTAGATCTTTGGTCTAAGTCAATGTAATTTACGTATGTATATGAGGTAGAGGTCATGGTTCACTATTTGTCATAAATACATCCAACTTTTCCTATACATTTATTAGAAAAAGTATACATCCTCCCAATAAACTGCAGTGCAATCTTTGTCATAAATCAAGTGAACGTTTAATTATGAATGTATCTGTGTTCTCTGCTTTGATTTATTGATTTTTCTTTCATTGTTACTCCACTGTCTTAATTACTATAGTTTTATAGTATATTTTAAAATTTGGTATTGTAAGTTTGTCAAATTGATCCATATTCAATAGAGAATCTAGATAATCAAATTTAAACATTCCCATATAGACTTTAAATTGAACTTGCTGATTTCCAAAATGCAAGCTAAGAATTTGATTGAAAATGCATGGATTTTACAAATAAACTTGGAGAGAATAGACATCTTCACAAGAGATCTACTTATTCACTAATTTATTTTTAATTTATCTGAGCAGTATTTTAGAGAATGTTCAGTGTAGAGGTCTTGAAGTTATTATATTAAATGAATCATTAAATATATGGTAGTTTTTGTGCTAATGCAAAAATGTATTTAAATTTTATTTTCTATTGTTAATGTATACAAATGCAGTTGTTTTTGTACATTTATCATATAAACAATGATAATCAAAAAATCACAAATTTATTCTAGTAGTTTACTTATATAGCTTTCCTATTTACTTTTGTACTTTTAAAAACATAATTAAAATTGGAAAACATTTAAAGTGTATATTATGATGAATTTATATACATACACGTAGTGAACAAATTCCTCCCATTTAGTTAATTAGCCTATCCAACTCCTCAATTATTTAACTTTTTATTTTTTGGGTGAGAACATTTACATTATATGCTTACTAAATTTCATTTATCCAATAAAATATTATTGACAGTAGTTACCACATTATAATTAGATATTCAAACCTTATTTATGTTATAGCTAAAAGTTTATACTCTTTAAATCAATCTTCTCCATTCACCCCTCCCTCCCCACCCCCACCAAACCCTGGAAACCACTTTTCTATGTTCTGTTATTCTGTTTCTGTAAGTTGGACTTTTTTTTTTAAGATTCCACATGTAAATAATACAGTGTAGTAGTTATCTTTGTCTGGTCCATCTCACTTAGCATGATGCCCTCAAGGTCCATCCATGTGATGCTGATGCCAACAGCAGAATTTCCTCTTTTCTCAGATCTTCTGTATCCATCCATCCACTGATGGACACATGTTGTTTCCAAAGCTCAACTGTTGCAAATAATGTTGCAGTGAATATGAGACTGCAGATATCACGTGGTCACCTAGTTTTCATTTCCATTGGATACATACACAAAAGGGAGATTACTGGATCATATGGTAATTCTGTTTTTAATTTTTTGAGGGACTTCCATGCTGTTTTCCATAGTGGTTGCATCAATTTATATTTTTATGAACAGTTCAAGGGTGTTCCCTTTTTACTGTATCCTCACTGATGCTTGTTATCTCTTGTGTTTTTGATGATAGCTATCCTAATAGGTGTGAGTGGTATCTCATTGTGGTTTTGGTTTGCATTTTCCTGTGGTCAGTGGTGTTAAATACCTTTTCATGTTCCTGTCATGTATATTTTCTTTGAAAAAAAATGTGTACTCAGGTCCTCTGTCTTTCTCTTTCCTTTTTAATTTGATTATAATATCTTTATTTTAATCTGCTTTAAAGATTTTCTGTGTTTTTTTAGCATTTCTGACTATGGTGTGCTTAGGTGTAATTTATTTGCATTTATAATCTGCATATTTTCAGAACATCTTGAATCTGGTGGGTAATATTTTTCTTAAGTTTCAGAAATATTTAGTCATTTATTGATTTCAAGCATTGTGTATCTTTATCTTCTCTTGTGGAAATGAAATTTCATTTGTGCTAGATTTTTGGACTGTGTAACACATTCTCACATTATTTTATGTCATCTAATTCTTTTTGTTGTTGTGTGCTTCATTTTGGAAAAATTCTAATAATAATTTTTGAATTTTCTAATGTAGTATTATAAAAGTCTATCCAATGAGATCCTAAGTTCAGATGTTTCATTTTTCACTTCTATATGGTCTATGAGAGCCTTTTATGTTTCTTTTCTTTTGACTTTTTCCTTTTTATTCATTTTATCCATAAAATTATTTATTTTAAAAACTTTCTTACCATACTTCTTTTAAGTACCTTCATATTTGCATTATCTGATAAAAATCCATGATGTGCTTCTTGTTTTATTCCTATTTTTCTCTTTGGAATTGGCCACATTATCTTGCCATTGTGCATGGGGCTTATTTTTAAATATTATTTGCCTGATATTTTGTATGACAGGACTATGGAAAGGGTGATGTTTTTTTCAATAAGGAGGAGCTCCATTTTGCTTTTTCCATCAATTAGAATGAGCAGCAGATTTCCACAGGGAATTTTGTGGCATCAGACATGGGTTACAATTTCATAAAAAGTAATTATGGCTTGGATTCCTTGTATGTGAAACACTCAATCTTTTGTTTGAAAGCATAGCATTATTTTTCTTCTCAGGCCTGAAAGACTGAGGTAGGTTCAGATCTGTTCTTTCAATGTTTTGGCATTTCAATCTTTAGCCTCATCTCATCAAGACTCAAAATATATCCAATATCTTAAGAAGAAAGCTGGTCTTCTGTTTGAGAGAGGTACTCTTATTCTCACTGAGCTTTATCTCGAACATAGTGAGGCCTCAGGCCTGACAATTTCCTCTCACAATTTCCTAATTGAAGCTTCAGATCTCAGAATATTTCCCGTAGAGAAATCTGGCTAGGTATTTTGGGGATTCTCCAGATTCTAATATTTCCTAAAAGCCTTTGTGGTATCCAAAAGCTCCACTGGTTTTCTTTTCCATCAAATAGTCCTTATTTTAGGCAAAACCAAACATCTCAGACCATGTCAGAATTGATGTCTTCTTCCAGGAAAGAATGTTTCAACCAATATCTCACCTAGGAAGGGCTAAGGGAAATTGAAAATCATAAACATTATGCAATTTGAAGGATATCCAAAATACCCAATAAACATGCCCAATTTAAATAGGTAGGGGAGAAGGTTATTAAATAATTAATGAAATAGTAAAGATTTTCTCCATCTTCATAAAATAGGCTATCTAAAATGACATAAACAAATTCGGTTTTTCAAACACATAACTAAGAGTTTACTGAGCACCGACTGTGTGTTTGGCCCCATGCAAGGCAATGGGATATGTACAAGAGTAAGACACTAACCTTGATTTCACTGGGCTTGCAATTCATTGAGGAAATTAGTCATATTGTATTTTTACAAATACAACAATAAAATGATGCAAAAAGTTTAGAGATAGAACACTAAAGGGAAGGGATAAATACACTGTGGGTACACAGGGTAGGTACCATGGAACTTATGATGTTTGTCGTGTGATTTGATAAATGTCAATTTGTCAGAGAAGTAGGAGAGTTGTAAACGAGAAGAATTCTTACACAGTTGGAAAAACATACAAACTCATACAATGTAAAATAGCATAATGAGTTTAGAAATTCTGAGCAACTTATTATTTTGTTTGTAAGTATGGTAGGCTACAAAGTGAGAGAGATCAGTGGTTACTAGATCCTGATGCCTTAGATCTTATCCTGCCGTAATTGGAATATAATTTTAGAAAACCAGAGCCAGTTGGAAATTTTACATTTGATTATAAGGGAAAATAAAGATAGATAACAACATAATACAGAAATACTATATAATGTGAAAAAAATTCTATTCTGCTCACTCTTAATCAAAAATTAAATGTACGGATCCTTCCTTTTAGAAACTTACATTCTGGTTGTGGAAATAAAACCAATACATAGGGACAAATTAAGAAGTAAAGAGTGCTATGTTGTGTGCAATTGTTCTTAAAAGCAGTTTAAGGTCAAATGGGGAAGAAAATAATGATAATGGAAGAAGTAGGAGATGGACATGTCAACTATCTGGAAGTTAAGGTATCAGCACAAAAAGACTATAATACTTAAGACTACATTTCACCATAAAGGTACAAAATTCTTTTTTAATTGTATTTTTAATTGTTGTTCAAGTACAGTTGTCTCCATTTTCCTGCCACCACTTTCCCCCTCCCCACCCATCTCCACCCCCACCCTCAATCCTTCCCCCTTGGGCTTTGTCCATGGGTCCTTTATACATGTTCCTTGATGACCCTTCTCCTTCTTTCCCCTGTTACCTCTTTCCCCCTCCCCTCGGGTTACTGTCAGTTTGTTCTTCATTTCAATGAGGTAAAAGAAAAATTTATTCAGAAAACTATAAAACATGTTGAAAGAAATTAAGAAATTCTTAAGTAAATGGAAAGAAACCTCATTTTCCAGGATTGGAAGACAAAATTATTAAAATTTTAATATACCCTAAATTAATGTGTAGATTTAACACAATCTCTATGAAAGAGTAGCTCCCTTTTTGGGTGCAAAAATTGACAGGCTGGTACTAAAAATCATATGGAAATGAAAGGAAGCCAGAGTAGGCAAGTAATCTTGAGATATAAAAAAAAAAATGGAGGACTCACAGTTCCCAGTTCCCATACTTACTACAAAGCTATCATAATCAGGTCACAGATGGTATTGACAAAACTGGTGATCAATGACTATAAGTGACGATTAAAAAATAAATGCTTACATTTATGGTTGGTGGATTTTCTTAAATGCTGCCATAAAGATTCAATGTACAGAGAAAAGAATCAATGGAGAAGTAACTAATGGACAGCACTGGGGAGTGAGACATGGGGAAAAGTAGAAAGAGAACAATTGAATTGGGTAAGACTTTGAATTGAGCAAAAATTATTAAATAGATTGCAAGGAATTATTAGATATTTTAAATCACTGAACCCACTTGAAACTAGTGTTTAAAATAGACTGCTATATAAACAGGCCATTAGATTTAAAATAGATATTCAATATTTCCAAGTCTAGTTGCTTTAAATGTCTAGATATCACCTTATTATATTTCCACCCCTCACTATATTTCTCATGTGTGTGTATACGATTTCATCAATTCTAACCTGGCCTATGACTGTACCCTCTACTTTCCAATCTCCTATCTCGTTTAAGTGGTCCTCACTGCTCCTAACACAATCTATACAAAACACTAACATGTCCACTTTATACTCTTTCTTACAACTTCAAAACAAACGTATCACCTATAAGCTAAAGTATTCTTTCCTGCAGAAAAGAAAGTATTTCTCTTTCATGTCTGGTTCTTTCCATTAGCATACAAACATGGTATGGCATCTGCCATTTTAATAAATAAATACACAAACAAATAAGTACCTTACATGCCTTCACTTGCCTCTCAGATACTACTTTCACTTTGACCTGACCATCGAGGCAGACACTAGAGTGATTCAGCTGGCAGCCACTAGAAACTAGAAGAATGTATCTGAAATTTAGTATCTCAAAGAAGTATTGATTTAGTATCCATCTCCCGTAGTTCTTTCTCAATTTTCTTATGTCTCAGTATATGGGACTACAGCTTACCCAGTTAGACAAAAAAAAAAAAAAAAAAAAAAAAACCTCGCTTATTTTCCCTTTACTTCACCCTACCCTAAAAACACAAGCAAGTCTTGTCAACTGTCCTTTACAAGGTAATTCTCTAATCTGGACAATATAATTTATTTCCCCGTTGTCTCCCAGCCTTCCATTCTACTCTACAATTAACTGTCCACTCAACAAAGGGATTTAAAAAAAATTGGACTAAATCACTCCCCTGTTTAAAATATTCAATTTGTTTCTCACTTCATTTAGAATTAAATAAACTTTTAATCATGAACTCTGATGCCCTAAATGTTATGACTGCTGTATATGAGTTACTCTTTACTTTTGAATGACGAACATTTTTACGCCCTAACCCTTTTCTTTACTTGAATTTCCAATCTGGCATAACTTCTCATGACCAACTTCTTTTTATTGATGAAGTCTTTACCCAAATATTTTGAAGTTTCTCACTTTAACCACCAACCTTCATAACACTTAATAGTATGTAAAATGTTGTTGTTTGCTTTTAGTTTTATATTTGTCATCCCCATGAGAGAAACAATATTGGCATATGCCAGATGCTTAATAAACACATTTAAGAGAATAAAAATTCAAACTTATTTTAGCATTGCTCAAGGCCTTTATATATTGAGCATTCTCTCCTAGCAAATGTACCTATCAATTTACCAATACACAATCTGTACACTTGCTTATCATAACTTTTTTCCTCTAAAATATCTTTCCCTTTCTTGAAAAAAAATTCAGTCATTTTTGCATAGTAACGAAATCTTTCTCAGAAACATTTCAACACACTGTTCCTCACAGCTTATTGACAGGAACTGTAGCTCATGCTATGCTTGAAACTGATCACTGAAAAAGGAAATGAGAACAATCATTGTTGGCTTGAGGGGACCACGTGGAGTAATGGGCACTCATTTAGTCAGACTAAGAACTGTGCTAGACTGGAAGGTGGGGGCAATAACTGTAGGTAGAACTAATAATGTGTGTTACAGTTGTCACCACAGAAGTTGCTGCAGGATAGAAAAGACGTTGTGTAATTGGCATGTTGTGAATGGAGCCTGTAATTTATACATTCTGACATATTTTCTTGAGATTTGAATAGTTCCAAACTTAAATATTTATTTGAAAGATCAGTGAGAGAGTTAGAAAATATTGTTGGAACTAAGCATAATGATAACCACCCATTTATTATCTGGCAAGTGTTTCTGCTGCAATGTATCTGTGAAGTAAAAATAAAAATTGATGATTAAAAATCTTATTTATCATGTAAAGATTCTGTTATTACTTTATAATTTCCTTTGAGTCTTATGTATCCTGCGTTTCCAAAGGAAGTAAAAATATTTTATGGTGAATAAAATATGCTAATATCTCCATGGGCAATTCCCATTTTTTATTTTATTCCACACTGCTGCTGTTGAAAGTCAGAGAAATTTTTCTGCATGCCTAATCCCTTTACTGTCTTCTTTGGGCCTCCCAGAGGCAGTTGTGTTATCGTGGGAAGAGGAGTAGAAGTGGTAGCAAATGTTGCTCCTGAAAACATACCTTGATACGGTCACTGTGGAAAACAATTTAGCAGCATATAAGTGTAACTGAATCATGTTTGTGTTCTTTGACCTAGGAGTTCTGCTTTCAGCAATGTGTATATCCTAAGGAGATATTAGGTTGATGATAATTTTATGCAAGGATTTGCTCTGTACAATTATTTATATTAGGGAATAAATTGGTAATTACCTGATTATATAAAAGTAGAAGACTGGTTAAATAAACTATGGTATATCATATAATGGAATACAATATAGTGCTAATAAAAATGATAGGCATTAATACTTAATGCCATGGAAAGACATTCCTAATAAATTATGTGAGAATGCTGGCAACAAAGCTGTATGAACTGCAAAATTCCAATTTTATGAGACAATAGTATGTTTTTGTATGTATGTATGAGAGAGAGAGAGAAGTGGTAGAAAATATTTTTAAATTATAGTGATTTTCTATTAATGGTGGGTTGTGATGTTTATGTTTTTGCAGTTATTTCTAAATACATTCATTTATTTATGTTTATGCATATATTACATAGATTCTTATATATTATACATATGCATGTGCATATATACACATTTACATTCTTTACATTATTTGTATATGCTATATAAATATATGTGTGTGTACATGTGTGTCTGTGTGTTTATCTGTGTTTAGTGTAGTGCATATTCTTTAAATGGCAACACTGATTTAGTGTTAGAAGAGCAGAATTCTGAACCTGACCTTATTTAGTAAATTTGTGAATGTCTCTTACCCTCTGGAAGGAGCAGAGTCGATGTGGTCACAGGGTGCCTGAGTGCTGAGTGGTGAGGGCGGAAGTGCGGAGACCTCTGGTACCGGCGAGGGAGATGATGGTTTGGTAAACCGGGCTAGGCCAGAGTCCGTTAGGGACGCAAAATCCAAATCCAAATTTCTTCTGGGGCCAAATGTGATAACAAAATTCAGAGTTTTAGAATTATGAAGTAATTTCGTTCTGAATAAATCAGGCTTTGTAAGCACCTGATTAGAACTTTTACTTTCACCTCTGTTTTGTCCCCGACACCTTTCTGAGTTCCCTCTGGTCTACCAAAGCCCCCCTTCTTATCACGCAGGGGATCAGGACATTTATTAACTTAGCATTCTTTGAATGTGTACTCTGAAATTATAATGCTGAAAAGTATACACCATCCTTGAAATAATGGAATGAATCCTTCCTGGCCACACTTTTCCCTGTAAAAATTCCTTTCTGTTTTATTTTCTTGTTAAATTTTGTTCATTTTCTACCTCTATGACTACTACTGTTCTGCCTGCTGTATTTGATTGCGAATTTTCCTCCAAGTACTATTTATTTGATTATGTATTTTATTTATAAGCATGCAGGACATGGAAACATTTAATGGCAATCTAGTGTTTGACTTAGGATTCAGTATACAGTTCGGGAACAATAATAAGTTCTGAGTGTGGAAAACTTATTTTTAAGATGATGATGATGATAATTCTGGTGATGACATATATATAGATGCCTCATACATTGTGTGTATATACACATACACGCACAATGTGTGAGGCGTTCTTATAGATACTTCATACTAGTTAATTTTGTCATCATAGCAACTCCATGAGATAGATGATCTTATTATCTCTATTTCATAGGTATGAAGGCTGAGACACAAAGTCTTGCCTGCGGGTCTGACACAGGTCACAGCATTTGTTCCTGGCAGAGTTGTGGTTTAAACCCAGGCAGTCCAGATTAGAGGTCGGACATTTAACTCCTCTGTTACTTTACTTCCTTCGTACATCTGACCTCTCCTTGGCTTGGGTACTCATGTCTTTACCTATCTGTAGGTCATGAAGATGTTCTCCTGTGTTTTCTACTAAAACCTTTTTAATTCTAGCTTTTACATTTAGGTATCTGATTGATAGTCTTGAATTAATGTGTATGTGTGAGGAAAGCATGGAGATTCTTTTTTCTTTTTATACCAATCTGTTGTCTTAACATCAATTATTGAAAATATTTTACTTTTGGTATTGAGTAGGTTGGTGGCTTTGTGGGAATTTTAAATGTAGGTCTATTTTGGGATTCCCTATTTGCTTCTATTTTTTAATCTATTTTGTAATTGTAATGCAAATAAAAAACTATATTGATTACTGTAGTTTTATAGAAAAAGCTGAAGTCATCTAGTGCATGTCCTACAACTTCACCCTTCTTTTTTATATATTTTGTATATTCTAAGTCATTTACATTTCTGTATTTATTTTAGATTTAGCTTATCAGTTCCCATTAAGTCCCATAAATGATTATTATTAAGATTATATGAAGTCCATAGTTTAATTAGGAAAAAACATTTATATTAACAATGTTTAGCTTTCCAATCTATGAACATGTTCTATTTTTAAGTCTAATTTAACTAAGCAATGTTTTGTGTTTTGCCCAT
>PVKU01017015.1:0-12703 GCA_004027475.1 Anoura caudifer | reverse complement strand
CTTGGGGGCTTCGGGGTGTGTCCTGGGGGCTTCGGGGTGTGTCCTGGGGGCTGTGCTGTGTCCTGAGGTCTGCCCTGCTCAGCAGAAAGCTGTCTCAGGGGAGAGGTCGGGAAGGGGGTGGGGGAGGCGGGGCAGGCGGGGCCCACTTGGCAGCTGCTCGGGCTGCGTTCGCACTTCCTTCGCCAGAGCAGGGAAAACAAACGACCTGAGAACCGAATGAGAAACTGCGATTCATTAGCCCTGATGTGCGATGATGGCTTAATTATTTTTCTAACTGGGGAAAGCGTTTTCTGACAGCAGGTGCAAATGAGTTCTCCACCGCTGTACGGAGCCAGGGCCCGGGACAGGCAGGGAACGGGAACCTAATCACCCTGGGGTTCTGGCAAAATACACGGGGCGGGGAGTTTGTTTTGTGCGCAGGCGGGACAGGCGGTGAGGCTCCTGCCGGTGGGCGTGGGGCGTTGCGGACGAGGCCCATGGTAAGGCGGGCACATGGTAAGGGCCTGTCTGAGGACCTGGTGGCCGTCCCCTGGGTGCCAGACCCTTGTCCCAGAGGACCTCAGCTGGCAAGGCCAGAGGGGCCCGCCCAGGCCCCCAGGCAGGGCCACCACCCCCGTCAGTTCCTGTGCAAAGTGGACTCACGTCCTTATAGAAAGACGTGGCAGCGCCCCTGGGCCATGGGAGGTCGCACGAGACGACGGCCGTGTGCCGGTCAGGAAGAGGCCTCTCACCGGGAACCGGACCTCGGACTTGCAGCCGGCAGAACCGCTTCGTGAGGGCGGCCTGAGCTGGGCGGGGCAACCGGACAACTCTGAACGCTCCCCGGCTGCCCGCCACGCGCGGGGCGTATTCTGGGGGAAAGGAGACGCAGGCTGGGCTTTCCAGAAGGCCACGGAAGCCGCCGAGGGAGGAGATCTGAAGGGAGGGTGTGTGTGAGCGCTCCCCGGATGGCGGAGCGACCCGGGGGGCCCGTGAGGCCAGGCCCGTGCGTCCGCGCAGGCAGGTAGCACCAGCCAAAACACAAACCACTCCGTGAGCGCGTGAACGCCTCTGCGAGATAACAAAGATTCCAGTGCGTCCACACTGCTGCTAGACCCGGTCACGCCGGCGGGGAGGGCAGAGCGGGGCTTCCGTTTGCAGCTGATGCGCGTGCGTGTGGCTGGCGCGTTCGGTGGGCCTGTCCTACCTTCTCCCCGAGAAGCGCGCCGTTTCTCTGGAGAGACGAGACGGAAACCCGCAATCAGGACATCGGTCCGGCCCCACGTTCGGCCGAGACTCCAGCCAGAAGGTGGGCGTCGTTTGGGAGGCAGCAGGTGCCCCCGGGCCCCGGGGGAGGTGGCGAAGGGAGGCCTTCTAGAGGAAGGTCAAGGTGGGGCGGAGGTGCCCCGGCAGGAAGGAGCACCACCTGCAGGCTTTGCTCGGATCACAGAGGCGACGCGCCCTGACCCTTCACCGTTCACACCAGATGAACACCCACTGCGCGCCAGGCCCTGGGGCCCGGGGCCGACCGTAGAAGTCAGGCAGGGTCCCGCCCACAGGCGCCCGTGTGCACAGCTCTGGGGCCCTGGCGCGGTGGCCTGCCCGCAGTGCCGCCCACCTGTGCCGCAGGGCGAGGGGAGGCGGCGGGGACTGGCTGCATGCCTGCGGTGTGCCGGGCAGACCGCCTGTGGCCGCGGCTGCCACTCCATCGTCACCCTCATCGTGGAGAGGTGGGCCCAGCCCAGCCATTGTCCCCCTCTGCATCCCCAGGGATGAGCACCCCTGGCTGGGATGGCTTCGCTCTCTCCCCTCAGACACCCCAAGGACGGCTTGGCCTCGGACAGGATGGCCAGCCACGGCCTGAGAGCCGTGGCACTGGAAGACGCCTGGAACCCCACGTGGCACGGATGCCCTGCTCACTGGGGCCCACGAAAGGGACAGCTCGGGAGTCCGTAGGAAGCCACGGGTCGTCCCATCTCCCCAACCCCCGCCCAGAAGTGAGGACCACGGGCCCCATGCTCCCCCGTGGCCGGGTCACACCCAGAGTGTGGCAAGTCCAAGGCCTGAAGGGAAAGCCATGGCCAGAGACCACGTAGCAGCATCCTCCCCCCTGGGCAGGGCCATACCTGGGGGGCAGGCATCAAGAGGGAGGTCCCCGGGAAGCACTCACAGCGGCCTGGCGGGCCTGTACCAGCCCCCAGGGCCTGCCCAGCGGCCATGCACACCGGCTTCCACGGGTCCCCCGGCTGCCGCGCCATCTCCAGCCCAGCGGGCGGCTCTGCCCCCAGTGCCCTCAGCCAGAGGCCCACTGGCCTTGGGGGCGCTGGAGGTGGGGACGCTGGGACCTGCCCAGCTGCCCCCCAGAGCAAGGAGGTGGCTTTGGTGTGGTGGGCTCGGAGGGGCCCTCCGAAGCTGGGCTGAAACAGGACAGGAGCCGGCCAGACGGTGCCCCCGCCCCCCCCCCACAGGGACCGGGCGGGATAGGGCATGGGGGCTGGGGCTAGGGCCTCGGAGCCCACGCAGGCCCACCTGAATAGCAGCCTCGCAGCCCCCCACGCCCTCCCACCCGGGCCCCAAGACCTCACTCCTGGCCACACCGGGGACTGGCCAGCAGCATCTTGTAATAAAATGCAAACCAGCAATTGCCTCGCTGAAAGAAGACAGGGGGGAAATCACTGTAAACAAGACCTCTGTCGCCATGGAGACCATTAAAAATAGCTTGCCCACCCTACCCCCTTCTTCAAGGGTAGCATGCCGCTGAGTTCCTTCGTGCCACATTATTATTACTTTTTAATTAAGAATAATTTCGTGCTTTCCATAGGAAGATGGATTAAGGCAGAGAACTTTCCACACGAAGCCCCCCCCTTTCCCTGCGCGAAGGAGGGCAGGCCTCACGCTGCCTCTGCGGCTGCCTGTCCGTCTGTCTGTCTGCCTGTCTGCTCCGCGGGGCCACGCTGTAGATTCTGAGGGATGCGATGGCCAGGCTCAAGGGAGCACAGCACCCGAGCCCCCCGTGTGCCGGAAGTCAGCGGGCACGCCCCCAGGGCAGCCGAGCGTGGCTTCCCCCCTCCTGGCGTCCCCTCCCCGCGTCTGACAGCTGTTCTGCCATGAGTGCGCACAGGTGTGTGTGCACAGGTGTGCGTGCACAGGTGTGCGTGTGGGCACTCCTGTGCTTCTGGCTGGGCTCTTCTAAGATTGGGAGGCCTCTCCCCATGTCGGGAGGCGGCCCTGCCTACCCCCCGAACCATCCGCACCCCAGGAGCCCGGTGGGAGGGACGCTGCCACCCACCTCCCCCACTGCCCCGTCCACCCTTCCTCTAGCCAATGGCACCGGAGGGCACAGGCAGGGGGTGAGGGGCAGACGGGAAGACACTGGGGGAGGACCCAGGGGAGACGGCCGAAGCCCCACAGGCTGGTCGTGACCGCGCTGAGCTCCATGCGCCTCTGGCCCCCCACGGCCCGCCTTCTGGGACCGCCACCCTGTCCTCGGCCGCTGCCCCCACAGGTGCCTCGTGTCATAGTCCCACCTCCTGGGGCCAGAGTCTCTGTCGCCTCTGCCCTGCCCCACGGGCAGGGCCGGAGGAGAAGCAGGAGGAGGGAGCCAAGGGGAAAGAAAGGACACGCCGGCGTGCAGCCCTGTCACCGTGCTCCTGCCGAGAGGCCTGTCAGCTTTTTCCTGAGCCTCCACTTGTTTTTAAAAAGGCCACTCCCAGAGGCTGTGGTCAGGGAGCACCTTCTGCTCTGAATTCGGTGACACCATCACCCACGCCACCCCTGACCAGACCCATGACCCAGGGTCGTGGGCGCAGATGACTCCCGCCGGCCAGGACAGGGACTTCCCCGATGAGGGGACCCTCGGTGTGCAGAGCTACTGCCCGGTCCCCCGCCCCCAACCCCCCGAGACACACCCCCACAGACTGTCCCTCCTGCCGGGGGCGCCAGCACCAAGTCTGTGGGAGCAGCCACTGGGCACACCCACCCGTATACACACGCACACGCATGCTTGCACGCATGCTCACATGCATGCACACACACACGCACACAGAGTCGCCCGCAGAGTGAGAGCTCCCAGCAATGTGACTCTTGCACAGATGCCTCAAAGGGGCCGGTGGCCGGGCACCCGCGGGAGGTCACCCTCGGCCCCGGTCATTCCAGGGACGGCTGCCGTGACCACCCTGCGACCACAGGAGGCTCTGCTCCACGCTGAGCCACGGTCCCGTCCTGGTCCCTGAACCTTCCCTGCGAGGAGAGGAACAGAGAGACAAATGGGGACGGGACCCCTCACGGCAGCGGCGGGAAAGAGAGGGACCCCAGGGCGAATGGGCGTCTGGGGCTGCAGGAGGGGTCTGGGCAGGTGTGCTGTCCGTGTGAGGCTGCTGTGGCTGCACGGCTGGGTCCCCACGCACCGGACCCGGCCACGGGGACGACCTCGCGGGTGCCTGCCCCCAACATCGTCGACGTTGGCACCCTGTGTGACAGGCAGCCTCCTTCCCAGGCACCCGCCCCGAGCCAAGTGAGACCCCGACACCCACCGCAAGAGTCCCGCCACACGGGGACAGGTCCGCACGGCGCCGGTGACACACAGAGGCCAGGACAGTCAGCGTCACACTGGGGTCACGTGCGGTGGGAGTGGGCGCCAGGTCTTCCCTCGGGCTCTGTCGGCCTCCAGAGCCCGCGATCCTGGCATCTTTTCCCCCCAGCTTCCGTCCAGCCCAGGCCCATGGGAGACGCTTGGCCTTGCTGTGGGCGCTGGGCCTCCGGGAGGGAGGGTGAGAGACACCCCGCGCCACCAGGTGGCCCCAACAGGAGGCGCCCCGCGATGGGATCCCGGGGCCTCACCCTGGCCGCCTGCCGCCACGGCCCCTCCGGCCCCCCCAGCCCAGCACACGGGGCGTCAGGCAGCCTCTCCGTCTGCGAAGACAGTGCCCGGCTTCAGCCGCAGCCCGGGCCCTGGGGGCGCCCGGGGCCCTCCAGCAGCGGGGACAGCCTGGGAGGCCAGGCCACCTGAAATGTCTTTCAAGGAAAACATCCAGGTAAGGAAAAGCGGATGATAATGACTCCGCCACGAGCCCAACGCCCCCCACCGCGGCAGGAAGCGGGAAACCCCGCCGACGCTCAGGGGGTCTCCCCAGCCCGCAGTCGACTTCACTGTCCCTTCCTCGGCTCCTAACCAGAAAGGTGATTTCGAAACCAAACAGGCTTTGAAAGCTCTTCTGCTCCCGGAGTATAAATATGATTTCTACTACGCTCAGCACCTGTTCTCTCCCCCCGGCGCACAGGCGCCCTCGCCAGGGCAGCGGCCTGCGGCCAGGGCTGGAGCCAACGTGGGCCCAGGGCGCGGGGTTCCCGGTGCCACCGTGGCCATCCGCGTGGCCACCCGCCAGTGGACTCCCTTTGGCCAGAAACCAGGCTGGAGGCGTGGAGATGGAGACAGGCTGGTGTTTGCTGCGGGGGGACCGCGGGGGACTTCCCGGATCAGAGAGAGACCCGCTCTCTACCGCGAAGTACAGAACTTGAGGGCAGGGTGGAGGCCACGACACCAGCGTCCGTCAGCCCACGAAACAGCGCGGCGGCGGTGTCCAGGGCCCGGTGACAAGCACCGACGAGGGGCACACGTGCCAACTCGGGGGCCGCGCACCGCACAGCTTGGGAGTCGCTAACAGCCAGCGCTGCCCCCGGGGGAGGCGCGGCTCCCGGGGCCTCCGGTCACCACGTGTCTGTCCACCCACGGACACGCGGCCACCTTGGCCGTTTTCAGAGCTCAGCGCAGGGGCGTTGACACGAACATCCACGTCCCTGTGCGGCCACCGCCGCCACCCTCCCCAGGACGCTTTCCACCCGGTGAAGCCGAAACTCCACCCCTCCCCCACCTCCCCTCCACCTTCTGTCTCTGAGAGTCCGACCCACTAGGCCCCTCCCGTCGGTGGGACCACCCGGCACGGGTCCTTCTGTGTCTGGCTGATGTCACCGAGCACACGAACCTGGGGGTCCACCCACGCCGCAGTGCGGCGGGAGTCAGGATTTCCCTCCCCCTCCAGGCTGGACCAGGTCCCATCCCAAGGAGGCGCCGCACTCCCTTCATCCGTCATCTGTCCACAGACCCTCAGGCATCAGCTCCCTTTTGGCCACTGGGAACACAGCGCCTGTGACCACGGGCCCACGCGTCTCCTGCAGAAGCGGGTCGCTGTAAGGGTGCCGTTTTCACAGAAATAAACCCCTGCCCGAGCGTCACTTCTTGCGCCCAGAAGCTGACCTCGCTCACAGAGCAGCTGCTGACCCACGGCCCGGACGCCCAGGACGCCGGGAGTCAGTGCCTGTTTGCGGAAGCTTGTGTTCCTTTTCAAAGGGTCACCAACGGTCCTCGGTGGGTGCCCAGCCGACCCGCTGAAAAGAATCACCGTATTTGTGTGAAGTGGGAATACAGGACAACGAGGCAATTTGCTGATGATGCTTCCCCCCTTCCCAGGCACGCCGGTACCGAAGGACGCGTCCGGGATGGGAAGGGCACAGATTCGTTCACCGGTGAGGAGGCAGGTGGACCCCCGGAGGCAGGGAAGGAAGGAAATGAAAAAAAAGCAAGCGTGCCACCCACTTTCACCAGGAGGCCGAACCACGAGATGCCAGATCTCCGCCAGGCCCCGCCGCCCAGGAGGACGCGGGCAGGCCCGGGATGGCGGGGCTGGCCCTCGGGCTGAGTGGGGGGAGGACACCCTCCCCTGCAGTCAGAGCACAGGAGGGGCCCGTCGGGACTTCCTCCCGCTCCCCGCCCCCGGCGCTGACCAGCCAGCCCTGTTCTGCCTCCTGCCCAGCACGCACGCCAGGTCACCCCTCAGGAGATGGACACCTTCGACCTGAGGGTGCTGCTGAGGTCGCCAAGCCGCCTGTTGGAAGGACCCTCAGGTGCGACCTGAGGATCGCTGCCCCGCCAACACCGGTCCCCCCCCCCCCCCGCCGGCCTTCTGTGTCCCACCTGGCCCTGCGACCCAGGACCCCTGAGCCCGGCTGCCAGGTCTCAGGTCCACGGCCCGGGGAGCCACCCCAGGGAACGCGTCCAGGCGCGGCCCTGCTTGTCCACGCCCCCGGTGTCCCTCCGACTGGACACTGGGCTGGGCCGCCTGACTTGCCGGGACCACCGGGGAGGTTTGCAGACATGACGCAAGCAGAGGTTCCAGGGAGCCTGTGCGTCGCTGGGTTCACACGCCAGCCCCCGCCCGGAGCTGAGGGCCCCCGGCAGCTGCGGGGCTCTGGGTGAGTGGGACCCCACGCACGTGCGGAGCCCACCTGGAGCAAGGTGCTGGGCTCGGCCCGCCCACAGCCTGGAGCAGAAGCACCAGCCTCGATCGGCCGACACGCAGCCAACTGCAGACACACGGAGCCAACGCCGGCCCAGCATTTACGAAAGAGTCACCTCCCCTCCCCCCAGGCAACGTGCCTCCCCCTCCCCCAACCCCCAACGGTGCCAGGTGAGTCATCACACCTGCCTGTGGCTTCCAGGTACACCTGGGAGAGAACAGAAGGCGTGCTCCTGGCCTCCAGGAGTTCACAGCTCTGGGGAGCATCCTGGTTGCTTCTCTGCTGCCCCTCAGCAGGGTGTCGCGAGTGACTTTTAGGATCTGAGGGCTCGGGGGTGGGGTCAGGCGGGACTCCAGCGCGCCAGCCAGGCCCTCTCAGAAGGGGCTGGACCAGGCTGCTCGCCCCTGCAGGACCGGTCTGCCTGCAGGACGCCAACTCTTCGTGCGGAGAGAGACTGGCTTCTCGGGAAGCCAGGCCGCGGGCGGAAGCCTGTTAATTTGGGGACCGTGTCGGAAGGGCAGGAAGCAGCTCGGACACCCAGAAACCACAAACCCGGCCAGAGCCGGGCGCTGCGGGGCAGAGGGGGCTGCGGCCTCGCAGAGACGTGGATAAGGAGAGAACCGTTCCCTGTGAGGTGGGGCTTTGGGCCGTGGGGTCGGCCGGCACGCCAGGGCCCTGGGGGAAGCCGTGAGACTCAGAGGACTGGCCATCTCCAAGCAGATCTGGTCCGAGCAAGCGAGAAACGCACGTTCCCACTGGCAAGGCTACGGAGGAGGGTGTGAACCGAAGTGTCTCCTCTCCAAAAGGAAAGGAAGGCTGCTCCTGGTGCGTATCCGGCCCGGGACCCGCAGCCGGCCCCACGGCTGTGTCGTACCAGCCTTCTCCACCCGGCAAGGTGCAGGACGGCACCCTGAAAATAACCGCTTTCCACAAGGGGTGACACACCCCAGGACTGGGAGGACCAGGAGGGGACAGCTTCCCCGGGAACCTGGTGTGGGTAAGACTTGCCCGTGCCTTTGACCTTCTCTGGTCGCCCAGGAAACTGACTCTCAACTCAGAACCCCCGTCTCCGGGGAGATGGCTCATCACGAAGGACTCCAGCCTGAAGTCCACTCTGTGGCCTCGGGCTGGTGACGTCCCCTCTCCCGAGGCCTCAGTTCGCCGCCTCTCTGTAGAAGGAAGCCAGAAGCAGCACCCACCCCATCAGGGCGGCGGCGGTGGGATGAACAAGCCAATTCCAGGGAAAAGCTTCGTGTGGCACCCGGCACACCCCAGGCACGGACAGACGGACGCTGGCCCTCCCCGCGGCCCCTGGTCCCCGCGGCCCTGCTGGGTGTCAGCCCCCACGCTCCTCGTGGCTGATTACAGTGCTCAGTGCAGCCCCTCCTCCCTCTCGCGGCTCGACCCCGAGGCCTTCGGGTCCCGAGTGCCACCTCGCACGCCCCCTGCCACCGCCTCCCGCGCCCGGCTCTGTGTATTCAGGGAACGCGGACACCTTTAGCACTGCTCTAAGCCAAACCTGATGAGGAAGGCAGAGCCGTAACAACAGCCGAGTCACAGAAAGCACCGCACACCCAGGGGACTGTCACTGGGCGACGTCTGGGGGTCCCGATGCTCCGAAGTGAGGACGTGGCGGTCACGCTGTCCCCCCCTCCCCGCCCCGTCCCTGCGCCTGCCCAGCGGCCTGGCCCTTGGGGCCGACGCGAGCCCTCTGTGCTGGGTGGGGACACACGGCAGGTGGCCTCTCCCAGGAGGGTGGGCGGCAGCTGCTGGGACGCCGCCACGTGTGGGCACCTCGGGACACAAGGGGGCACGGCCCTGCCGAGGACGCCGGCCCTGGGCAGTCGGAACCCTCTGCGCGGGGCGGATGGGAGGGAGGGAGGAGTCACTCTGAGGCGTGCAGGTGGCCTTGGGCGGGCCTAGAGGAGGGGTGGGGACCCGGGCCCCCTCCACACCCAGCCTCAGTCCTGACTGGAAGCCGCTGGTCCACTCGCGAAGGTGAAGCTCCCCGTGCCCTTTCCTGCTCCCTCCCCCACTCCCATCCAGGGCCCTGCAGTGCTTTCGCCTCCCAGGGGACAGGGACAGGAGAGGGAGGGCCCTTGCTGGAGCCACCGTCGTCTGCCCTTGGGGAGAAGCCCCGTGAGACGGACGTGGCGTCCCCGGGAGCCAAGTCTGCTTTGCCGGTTTGCCATTTTGCGACCTCCACCGTGGGCCGGCCGGCTCCCTCCTTAACAGGGACCCTCGGGCCCTCTGGGCATTGGACCGCCCGCCCTTCCCCCCACACACCGCCCTGGAGTGGGGCGTCCCTGCGCCCCGGAGGTCTGACACGACCTCGGCCGGCTCCCTCGGCCTGGACTGCCAGCGGCCCGCCTGAGTGCTGTCCACGCAGGGCTCCTGCCCGGGCACGGGGTCGCTCTGCCCACCCTGCTCTGCCCTTCCCTCCCGCGACTCCTCCGGAATCGTAAAGAGATGATTAAATAAGTCATGAGCGCGGGAGGCAGCGCCAGGCGAGAAAGCCCGCGGCACCGAGGAGCAGAAGCTGCCAATCACCGGCCCCCTCAGCTCCGCGTCGGGTGCCAGGCTCAGGGGGCCCAGGGAGCTGGTTCTCGGGGACCGCCCGAGCAGCCCAAACACCAGGATCCCCAAACACCCCCTCCCAGGCAGAGACAGGGCTGCACCCCCTGCCACCCGGGTCTCCTGGCACGGGGGAGGGGTCTTCAGGAGGCATCTGTCCCAGCGCCTGCCCCACCCCTCCTTCTGAGCACACGTGTGCACACACCCCCCGCACAACCAGACTCCAGGTCCGATACGTCCCCCAAGGCGCTCACCTCCAGTCCTCCTTCCAGCTGCTACCTCGCTGTCCTCCGGAAGGGCTGCTAGGGGGCAGGAGCAGAGAGGGGGCAGGGGTGGGGGGCACAGAGTGGGGGGTGGAGCTGGGAGGGCCCGGCCTGGCGCTGGCCCCACGGGGAAAGGGACTGGGGGTGGGCAGGCCTGCCGGTCTGTAGTTCCTCGTTGTCTGGGTTGGGGCCTGAGCTGGGGAGATCTCTTTCTTTCTTCCCCCCGGCTTCTTTGCCAATCCCCGATCCCCGTGATTTTAATTTTACGGTTCACATTTTCTCCCAGCAGAATCCCGGGATGACAAGGTAGAAAGTCTGCCTTGATTAATCGTCCCTCCGGCACTCAGGCAGGCCCGCGTGATAAATAGCAGGAATAAGGCCGGGAGAGGTGTGCGGTGGGCCGGGCTGTAAATCCTGCGCTGATGGGCCCAAGATGAGCCGGTCACTTCATGGAGGGGCAGCGCGGCGGGAAGCCGAGGGGCTTGCAGGGCTGCAGGGGGCCCAGCCTCCCCCCCAACCCCGCCGGCCCAGATGCCCCACCCGCTCCGCTGCAGTGGATACGGTTTAAGGAAGACAGAGTGGAACCGCTCTATAGTGTCATTGATTTTTAATAAGCGCAGGTAACAGGCCGCAGAGCTGGCACTCACGTCCCTTCGCCTCCCCGCCCCCAGCCCAGCAGCTTCCTGGTGGGGGGCGGGGTCTGTCCAGCCGGCAGCGGCCATGGCTGGTATCCGCAGGACCCGGACCTGGGGTCGGAGAGCTTTCTGGGAGGCCTAGGCGCACTCTCATCTTTTCACACATGTGTACAAACATGTGGTGCACACGAGCACCCTTGTGAGTGCAAAAGCACATGTGTGTACACGAACATGCAACATGTGTGCCTGCACAGGAGCCACACTGCATACACACCTGCAGGCACACGCCGCATGGTGTGCACACACACACACAGCACCCTGCATGCACACTCACATTGCGAATGTGTACACACAGGCACTCATGTGCACACCACCCACACACTTAGCATGATGCATGCTTGCATGCAAATGTGCATGCTCACGCTGCATGCACGTGCATGCACACACACACACACGTGCACACGCCCAGTTAGCTGGTGACGAGGTGCAAGTGAGCCTGCGCTCCCCTCCAGGCCTGACTCTGGTCTCTGGCGCCCTGGAGGCTGATGGGACTGAGTGTGGGGGCAGGGAGCCGGGGCCTCATGGGGACAGGTCGGCACAGGGACAGGCTGGTGGAACCCGAAGCGCATCCCCACGACATCACACTCTGTGTTTCCTTTGGCGTCCACGAAGAAAACCAGCACTAAGTAACGGCCGGAGCCGGACAGAGCGGGCTGTGAGGGCTGGTCACCCTCTGTCCCTGCCCTGCTCCCCCACCCCCTCTTCTCCCTGGCCAGTCCCATCCCTCTCTTCAATCCCAGGCGACTCAGCCCACATCTCGGTGAGTCAGCAAGCCCTTCCTGAGCCCTTGACATCCCAGTCACCCCCCAGCCCAATCCAATGAGCAGAAACCGTTCAGAAGCCCCCCGACCTCTTCCACCCGGAGGGATTTCAAAATGTCTCACGATTGCCCATCAAGATGAGTTTTCTTCATTCAATTACGGATGAACGTTCCCACGTGTGCATCGCGAACTCGCACAGATGCGCACGCACCTTTTGGGTCTGGCCCCCCATACGCCCCATGGAGTCTCCCCCGCGACAGGCACTGCCTGCTGGGCCCTGGTCCTGTGCCGCGCACACACACACGCAGCCTCGCACACTCCCACGGACGGCCAAGGTTGGCCAGGCAGGGGTGGGCGTCAGGGTGGGCTGCACCGCCCCTGCCATGGTCGGCACACTTTGAGTGCAGGGCCAGCCTGCTTTTTAATTCATCACTCGTTAGGCTGATCACAGCTCGCCCCACCCCCACTGCGGGGCAGACCCTGGGCGGTGGGGGCCTGCAGGAGGGGAGAATGTGGAAGGACAGGAAGGCCCTGACACCTCCGGCTGCTGTGAAAGGGAAGGCGCGTGTGTGAAAACCCCTGAAGGGGAAGCACTCAGAGGTCGGAGGCTGAGAGCCGCCCCCGGGGGGACAGGTGGCCTTGTGCCCTGCAGCGGTCACGGAGGGACAGCCACTTCCCTTCTCGGTTCTCTCGGCCCCCATCCTGGCTGCGAACAGAGGCCTGGCTTGAAGAAGAGAGACTGCGGGTGAAGAAGGGAGATCGGGGGACCGTGAAGGCCACAGGGACAACCCGCAAACTGTGAGCACAGCTGTGCCACCAGCACACACCTGGGCTGTGGGTCCCGGGAGGGTGACTTGGGACAGGGACTCACCCCAGATTCCAAAAGGAATTCAGAGTTCATTAGGATCTCTGGCCCTGAGGAAGAGACACCGGGGCGCCCTGCACGCGACCCGGATCCGGCAGAGCCCCGGCAGGCCTGCGGGGAAATTCTCGCTCTCGGGCGTAACCAAGATAGCCAGTCCCAAGTGCCCAAGTCCAGAAAGGGAGATCCGACAAGGAGGGAAAAGGCAAACTGGGATAAGGAAGTAATTTCTGGAAGTAGAGCCTCCTTCCAGAAAAGCGCAACCCCCACTCGAGC
>PVKU01017014.1:0-12714 GCA_004027475.1 Anoura caudifer | reverse complement strand
GCTCTCCGCTTTCACTTCAGAAATTCTACCTCCTGAACCTACCCCTACCGGCCTATGATTCCAGGAATTTTGCTTGAGTTTTAGAAATAACCCTCCAGCCCAGTCCAATCTACAGCGCCAGAGCAAGATGGTGAACAGAGGTATCTGTCCTACCATTGTGGGCCCGGCTCGACCACAAGGCTGGTGGGTGGCAATAACACTTTTCTATCCGGGAAGGCCAGGGATTAATAACACACTACTGAGCTTTGTTCAGGAAATGATAAGTAACATTTTTTATGATAAAAGTTTTCAATCATACATGAAAGAGTAAATGAACTCATGTTCTCTTCTTTGAGATTCAACATCACCGACATTTTGCCACATTTACTTCCTCTATCCTCTTCTTTCATTTTCTTCCTGCCACCCTCCCACCACTTCCTTTCTTTTCTTCCTTCCTCTTTCCTTTCCTTGCTGTAGTATTTTTAAGCAAATGTTTTACATCATGTTGCTCTACCCCTACATTTCATAGTAACACTAAAAAAAAAAAAAAAAGGCATTTTCTTACATAACCACAATACCAATATCACACCTGACCAAATTAATAATTATTCTCTAACATCATCTAATATCTAGTTCCCAGGGAAGTTTTAGAAGTCCTAAGGCTTCTTTATACTCAGCCTAAATTTTCATCCTATTACTATACATTATACCTCCATGAATCATACTAAATAATGAAATCTCCTTTTCTAATATTTACACATTTTAGGTATCTTATACACTTGTCTTGTTTCGCCCTAGTCTTTGCTTGCTGAGCTATGCGTATTTAATTCTTTCAAGCTTTCCTTGTTAATCAATGCCACCAGTCCCTTAATCATTCTGGAGCTTTTCTTTGAACACCGTCCAGCTGGTTGCCATAAGCCCAGCAACGAGCAGCCAGCCAACAGATGCGGTGTTCCAAGGGCCGTCTCCCCGTTCCGTCTCTGAATGCTCAGCCCCAAACCGCAGCAGCCTGATTCTCTGTCACATTAGAACAGAAACAAATGTCTTGTTTTCTGCTTTTATTTCCAGTTATGTTTTTGGCATTCCAGCATGTGTCTCATTCCTCCCACAAACATCTGCGCTTCAGATCACTTTGGTCCAGATGTGAGAGAAACAGCCTTTTGGAACCAGAGACCCAGCTCTGCCACTCTGGCTACGTGACTCTTGGCAAGTCGCCTAGCACTCAAGGCCACTTCAAGTTCTTCACCAAAATAAGGTGGAGACTGATCCTCCTTACTTCACAGGATCATTGGTGGGTCAAATGAGGTGATGGAAATGAAAGAGTTTACTAACGTTAATGGGGTGTGTGGGTCTACCAAGTATACTGTAGTGCACTTCATATACAAAAGATGAACATCTACATTCCCTAAAGATTTTTTCCTCTTTGCATCAATAAATGGATGGTTGCATCATTTAATTATCTTTGCTATCAGGAAACTCTTTGTTTCATTCAGTCAATTCTTCCTACCAAAATAATTCTTTATAAAACATTTTTGAAATGTATACTTTGAGTCCATGAGAATTGATGGGTTCAAAGTATACATGGATTTGAACCCTGAGAATTTCAGATTCATTCTTTTCCTACATATAAATCAGGTATGTGGCATTTGTTTCTGTTTACTATTTGCTAAGTTCGAAGAATCATGCTAAACAGTTTACCCGAACAACCTAATTTAGACTTCATAATTTTATGAAGTAGGCACTATGATTATCCCCACTACAAATGAGGAAGCTGGCACTCAGGAAAGTTAACTATCTTGCCTGAGGTTAACAGCTGATGACAACCAGAACCTGGAAAATCTACAGCTCCAGAGCCCATGCCCTCAACCACCGGCCTGATCGAACATTTGAAATAATGATTGGGAACCCCTAACTAGAAATTCAATTCAACAAGCCTACTACATACCAGACACTTTGGAGAGGTGAAAAGGCATGGTTCTTTCTAGGAGGCTCACTGTTTGGTCATGGAGGAATCCAAGGCTATAAAAGACAGTCAAATAGGTCGAATACATATCATGGCCATCTTTATCACAGGCAGCTACCCCAGCTACCCCAACAGTCGAGAAAATGCTATTCATACCAACATTCAGATTTCTTTAAGAAAAACTATTTGATGGCTATGGCTAATCACTTTTTCCTCCAATTCCCTGGTCCTCAACTATCTCACAAATCACTGAATACCATCGATTTTCCTTTTGAACAGTCTGTTCAAACATCCATTGTCTGATAATACTCTAGTTGGGAGGGTTTTTTTATTACCTGAATCCCAGATTACTGCACCAGGCTGTTCTCCCTGGGCTCTGTGCCCGGTATTTCTGCCTCTTCAGTTCTTGCCACACAATTGCCAGATTCATCTCCTAAAAGTAAAGCTTTCATAGGAAGCGTTACTTAATTCTGGCTTTCAAGGCTCCACATGAGGTAAGGCCAACCTGCTGTTACAACCACACCCAGACGCAGAGGTTCCTCTCCATCCAGGATTCGCCTCTTCCCTGACGATGCCCTTGCACACCGCTGCTGCCTCTGTCCCTCTGAGCTCTGCTCCTCACCTGAGGCTCTTTCCTCTCTTAGGTCTTTCAGTATTATCTACTGTTCAAGGCCCTCCACCTCAATGCAGAGGTCCTGGTCCCTGGGTTCCCCCCCTTCTGGTCTCAGGAGCTGAACAGAAGTTTGTGGAAATTAATTATTACTCCAGTAAACATCACTAGCATTTTTGGCAATGCTTAGTTAGGTATAGTCTTGTAACCACCACTTCACCTTTTTACAGGTTCCTTTCTTGAGTCCCAATCTAAAGTATGTGAAAGCTTCTGAAAGGCTGGACTGCGTCTTCAAGACTTGGCCTGCCATCCGCTGCTTCCCCACACAAAGGAATCTGACAACAATGGACTCATTTGGAATCAAATCGCCCACTTAGTCATCACCTTTAGATCATGTAGCCAATGGTGTGAGCCAAGATTATGAATGACTTAAGGTATCTGACCTTGACCTGTCCTTCCTAATGCATTACTTTGGAGTTGGGAAAGTTACTTTTCTATGCTCTAATTGTCTCACCAGTAATGGAAAAATTAAGTCAAATGTCAAAGCACCTTGAATATATGAATGCAAATTCATTAAATGCTTTGCCATTAGCCAATGGATCAACAAAGTATTTCCTAAGGACATAAAATTAGCTATAATGTTATGGTGTTGCAACTCATTTTAACTACAGTTTGGGTATACAGAGTTCTATTTCTAACACAAACAGTGGATAAAATAACCACAAAACCCTCACAACTGTAAGTGCTGAGGACAATATTAAAGCATTATTTAAGTTTATGCTTCTGCTTAGGATGAAAGCTTCAAGACAATGCCAATATCCTCCTAACAGCAAGAAAAAGCTGGATCACTTCTTGAGCCCATCAAAGAGCTGAGGGTGCGAGGTAAAAAAGAATCAGGGGAAACATGAATTGTTTCATTTCTGGCATAGCACAAAGGAAGAGGCAGTCATCATAAAAGCAGGTGAGATGAAAAACAGATATTGTACGGAATTCTTTTTTTTTTTAAGATTTTATTTTTAGACAGAGGGGTAGGGAGGGAGAAAAAGAGGGGAACATCAATGTGTGGTTGCCTCTCATGTGCCCCCCACTGGGGACCTGGCCTGCAACACAGGCATGTGCCCTGATCTGGGAATCGAACTTGCGACCCTTTGGTTCACAGGCTGGCACTCGTTCCACTGAACCACACCAGCCAGGGCAGATATTTTAAAGAATCAGTAAAGGCCAAGAATGACAGCTCAGAAATTCTGAAAACCCCACACAGAAAGGAAGCCACTTCCTAGTTTGTAGACCTAGGAATACATAAAGAACAGATATTTCTTTAACATTTTTATTAAAATGAAAAAAAATTGGTACTTAAATACTAGACTCTTGGGAGAAAACTAATTTGTTTCTGGATGAATCTTAAAATTTTGAGAGCATCTTGATCAGTTTTAGCTGATTATGAGAGCTATGAATAATATTTGAAACAAATTTTAAATATCCATAGTTATAAATCTGACAACTGTAAAAGGTGAAGAATTATTAAAATTAGTTAGCAAGAATAAAAAAGTAACTAAAAGTGAAAAAAAAAGGCCATGAAAATACTTCTACCAAGTATTTCTTGCATAAATAACTCATACAAATGTAAAGAAACCGTAAGACATTTATTTATATAAATGGACAAAATACATGCAAGTCACACAAAAGCAAAGCAGAGCGATTTTAAACTCTCTCTTATACTTACTAAATTAGCAACAACAACATACTACACCTCCACCCAAATTGTAAACTTTTAGTGAACTGATAATACTCAGACGGTGACAGTAAAATGTTACAGTGCTTTGGGAAAGCAATAAGGCAAACATATTAGGAACCACAAAATTGTTCATATATCCCACTTAAATAATCTCACTCTCAGGACTTTATCCTAATAAAATTGAAAATAACATGTTTGGTAATAAGGAAATAGTTTAAATAAACTGAATATGAAGTAATATAATTAAAATAGTAATTATCGAACTAATTACATCAGAAAAAGTCAATTAAAAAGTATAGGTGTCTTAAGACCATAATTATGTAAATGAAAGGAAAATATTACTACAAAATTAAAGTTCTGAAGTCACTGCATCAGGCTGGTGAGGATTATGGGTAATTTTTCCATTTGGCAAAATTTTCTTCAATGTCCTCAGAGCAAAAAAGAGAATATACATAGCAAGAATTTTATCAATAAAAACAAAAAGATCGGTTACTATTTTAAAAAGTCATTCATCTAGTCAAATAATCTCTACTCTCCTCCATTAATAAATTCTATACGTTAGTTTTTAAGTTGCAATGTAGAGCAAAAATGCCCAGTTGTTTCCTACGGCCTAAATATTCCTGTTTGGACTCTGGCTGGCGACGCATGAAGACACGCTCTACCCCGTACAACTCCAGGGCACCAGCAGCTCTGGTCGCCACTTTGGGTTGGCAGAGTCTGCAGGGCGGCAGCTACGAACAAGCGAAATTGTAAACTTTGAAGTTTCAACTTTGTTTGGCATTTGATGTTAATACCTCAAGATATCAAACTCTTTTCCTTATACTTTTCTCTGTTATACTAAGAATTGCTTTCAGTCTTTTCTCTTCAAATATGTTGCCAATGGGATGAAAATGCTCTACCAAAGCATGTAACTTTCTATACTGAGTAAACCATAAATAAAATCATGTTGGTTTTCACAGGGACATTTTTCAAGGTAGGGGTTGCAAGGAGGCAACCAGCTAAAAGAAATGCAATCCATAAAAATCTAAAAGCTCTTATGTTATGAAAATTTTAATGATTCTTCCTTTTGAAACTACATTTATTGAATAAATGAAAGACAAACATTTCTACAGACTGGATGATGCATAATATATCACTTTCCCATAACAAAAATATGAAGCACTCATTACATATGAAATTTACTATTTTGTAATATGACTATGCTTTCAAAATTATGTTAACAAGGGAGAGAAAATTTTCAGTAGGCCATTGGAATCAAAATGTTTGAGATTAACTGTTTTTAAATATTTAGGGCTGAAAAGATTAGCTGGAAATGCACAGGGGTGATCTCACAGCCTATAAATATCATTTGAAAGAGCAAACTAAAAACCAATGCCCTATAAAGTGGTAAATAAATACTAAAGAATAAAGAAATGTTTAATTGAAGACACATTCTTTAGCTTACTTTAAAAAAATTCTTATTTAGCAACTTGGTACAGGATGGTCAACAGTGTGGAAAATATCGGAAGATCTCACAGCTGCCAAAATGCAAGCCGCCGGGCCGTCCTTGGCACTAATGGCAGAGGTGCATTTAGTCTTGTATTTACACCCTTTAGTGGCAACAGCAAAAGTCTGGTTCAATTACAAATATTTGTTATAAAAGTTTATTAGTGCCCAAGATCTAAACGAACACAGCTATTACCTAATGAATGCAGCCTTATCAAAGAAGTGTTCTTAATAATCACAAACTCTCCAAAACATAGGAGTTAAATAACAGCCTTTCCAAACATAAGGAATTTCGATGCAATAGAGCTACCAGACAGCCAGAATAAAGGCAAAGTAACACCAATTTACATTAACATTTTTGATACTGAGGAAACACGTAGCTCATATGTCTTTTTTTTTTTGATTAGAAAATGTGTTCACCTTTTTCACAGGAAAGACTTTGAAGCAAGATCAAAATCAGCAAGTTGGTTTTCCTGTATCCAATCTAACAACATAATAATATCCTAAAGGAACACTCCACAGTACACTGAAGAACTGGACAACTGCAAGGCTATTCGCAGTGCACAACAGATAAATCGTACACCGCGGAAACTGTAAATGATGGGCATTTTCTCCATGCAAAAAAAAAGGAGTCGTTGTTTGTCCTTTGCCAGTAGCTTGTGTACATAGGATTCGAAGGTCCACCAAGAAGTGATGACCCATGCCGATCTTAACATGTCTTAATTACATCGTCTTCTCCCTTCTTCTCATTTAGAGTTATATATTCACAGCTCAAAATGTGTTCACTCGACTCCTCGGGTTTGGCTTTTTTAAGGGCCAACTCTGCTGGGAGCAGAGACGAGCAATGCTCCAGAGACTGCGCGATGTCATCAATTGTCCACCTGTCTTCGGGAAGGGCGTGCTCCTCCAGGGTGAAGGGCCCCTGTTTGGTTCGGGTCAGCTCCAGCACATTGGCGCAGGACGAGAGTTCTACAGCAACAGAGGTGAAAAGGAAGTCCACAAGATAAATGATTCAGTGCATAGCGGTTCATAATTTCTCAAGTGACAGAGGAACTCGATTCAAACCTCTCAAAATCACTCCAAATGTAAAACTGTAATAATTCAATATGAGAACCAAGAGCCTTGAGATTAAGAAATGATTAAAGAGCAAAATAATGTTTAATAACTCACCGTATAAGCTGCTTTCAAGTCTACCAGGAACTTACACACACTTTTCCATTTAACCCCTGAGGCAAGCCCATGAGGTAACCATTACTCTCACTTGGCAGATGAGGTAATCTGACCTGTCCGGTGTCACAACCGCCAGCAGATGCTGCAGCCAGGGCTGCAGCTCGCTGGCTCGTTGTAAGACAACGGCCTCCAAGCTTTCAAACATTTGACTCGTACCCATGAAAATAACTTTTGGAAGGATAGATCTTTTTTTCCGATCCCTACTTTGGTATACATATTTTGTACCTGAAAAAAATGTTGGTCCTCCCATTCATTATTCCCACATTCGTGCTCCGTTCCCCTCCCTTCTCTCCCACTACAAGCGTTCCGCTGCAGCTGCTGAGGCTGATAACTGTCTGCCATAAACCTGTAATGCTTCCAAAGCCGAAGGCAGCAAAAGTACCGTTCGTGAGGCCAGTACTCAGAGATGTGACAAGCAGAAACCTCCCTCTTCTCATCAAAAAAGGAATGGGACTCTCTAAATAATAACTTGTAATTCATCTTCATGCTTACCTTTGCCAATGTCGCTGACCAAGCTTCGGATATAAAAGCCTCCTCCACATTCAACATCTGGAACGTTAACAGTGACAGGGTGAACTGCCAACCTCCCACGAAATCCACTTTACATAGAAATGATGCCTCTAAACAAATGTGAAAATGCACCATGCAAACAATCGAGCAATAAAATATTTATGCGCTAAAACATAAATTATTCATCCAGCAGCATATGTGTTTGTGAGATTGAAAAGCCAGAGCACGGGGAAAGCAAACAACAGAAACTCGTGAACACATTTTCAACGAACTGGCAAGGCCTACCACTTCGAAACTTCAGCCTTGTTCGTTTACTAGTTTCTAAACAGAAATCTCATCTTTGGTCTCATAGGTCTAAAAAAAAAATTTCGGATTTTTGACACCTTACTCATTTAATAATAGGTTTTAAATGGCTAGACATCTCAGGTTTGCTATCATGAGCTGTAGATTTTCAAAAATACTTTCAGATGTGTACAGTCAATAAATACAAGCAAAAAACCCTCTTCAGGGACAGGAATTATGTTTGGGGTAATATACTACATGGAGAGCTCGGCATACTTAAATGTTCTCTTAGAAATATTCCTAAAGAAATCATAAAATAAGTAAAATTGCACAATGTTCCAAAAGTAAATGCGTTGCTAAATGTCTCCTTCACAGAGCGTAACACCCGTTTGTTGGTTACAGCAGGGCCCTGGGTTATGTTTATTCACCCAGAAGACACCCTAACTTTCCACGCAAAGGACTACACTCGGCTGTTTCTGGTCATATCATACAAATAAAGCCATTTAAGGGAATCAATGAAAACTTACTACCTGGGGATTTTAATTCTGGTTTCTGGGGTTTTTGTTTTTTTGTTTTTTTTTTTTTTTAATCTTCCATTAGCTCCAGGGCAGGGCCCCAGGTGAGACAGGAAATGAGCACCAGGACCCAATGGAGGCCGACACTTGCGCACTCCATTTGACTTGGGTGAAAAGACCACTCTTGTGGCCCATCACACCCGCCAGTGAGCAAAATAAGGTATTTACTGATTAAATGCAATTGGGAAAATCCAAGTTTTCCTTACTTTCATAGGTAATATCTACTATGCCAATCCAGCTGCTGCATTTTCATGGAATGGAACAAAATCTTTTTTATAGTGTTTCTCTCATTATCTGTCAAATATTTTAGAATCAGGAAAGAAAACTCCTTTTCTACAGAAAAGGAGAGACTTTTTTTTTCAATTGTATAAAAGCCATACTCTACAGGAACTTTATATACATTCGACAATATTCCAGAAGAACAAAGTTTAGCGAAAAAGGCTTGGGGAAATTAAAGGAACCCTGTTTAGCACGCACCATGCAATGAAGACCAGCATCAGCTTGAAGCCTACGAACTCGGCCTTCACATGGCAGAGGCTTCAGCTACCACTTCCTGCAGGCAGGCCATACAATTCCCGCACAATCCAAACGAAGCTTTCGGTTTTTAAATTTATTGGATAAATTCATATTGATAACCTGAATTAAAATTTACCCCACATCCAAGAATCCATTTCTGCCTTGCCCGTTATTTCTGTATTTTCATGACCCTTAACACTATCTTGCAGGTAACAAAGAAGGTTGGGGAAAAAGAATCACTCCACTCCTAGATTTCTTGCCCAAAAAGACTAAAATTGCTTTGTTTTAAGAAGCCAAATCAGTATAAATTTTAAAACTTAATGTGAACTACCAGATATAAGCCAAAATGAGGGAACAAGTGTCCATAAGATAATAAAATATAAAACTTTTAAAATATATACTCCTTACCCACTTTTCTCCATGGAGATCTAAGGTACAAAACCTCAGCCTATCCAGAAAGGCACGTCTGAACCTCCACCCCAGGTGGAGGTATTCTCATTCAACGTGTTACCAGAAAGGTGTTAACAAATCAAAACCTTCCTTAAATATGAATTTTAAAACTCTCTGATACCCTAGAGAGCCATTAAAATTATACATACGTAGCCAAATACAAAACTAAAGGTACCTTGCAAACACAAATGATTCTGAATTTCTCTGCCTCACCTAATGTAAAGAATGGTGGCTGGAACCTCTGCAGCGAGAGACTGTACACAGTCACTGGCCTGGCGGGCTTTGCTTCCACTGCTTCACCTCTCTTCATCAAGGTGGAAAGTCTCTGTCCATCCTTCTTTAACGCAGAATAGCTTACAAGATCAGAGAGCGGAAGAAGAATTAAGGAAGAATGACAGAATGATTCCAGGCTGCAGCATGGAAAGGACGACCACTAGCCCTTTGCATGGAAAATCCTTCTAAAAAATGCATGAGTTACTCCTTTGAACCTGCTCACAGCGGCGTCAGGAACTGAGTTCCCAAGCATCTTTGAGCGCACAGAGCTCAGTCGGGCCCCAAGGAGCCATCCTGCCAATTTTACTCTTTGACCGTCTCCCTGGAGGTGGTCTTCAGTGGACCTCACCCTGGGTTAAGGGCCCAGGGCCTCCAGTCATGAGGATCTCAGCTACAGTTCCTTAAAACAACTTCCGTTCTAATAATATTCATTTTCATAGAAAAGTTACCAAAGTGATTCTGAAAAGCAAATAAGCAAATAATCTACTTAACAGATCTTAGCTTCATGTGTTAAAATTTTATTAGACCACAAAATCCTTGGAAAAATCACAGAGAAAATTCTAAAACAGTTCTTATAAATAAATAAAAATGTTTCATTTATTTTAACACTAATGATCCGAAATCTTGTTTATTCATCTCCTGCTAAAATTTTCAAGCCTTTACCTTGGAGGCAAAATTATGAAGAGACACTTTCCCATAGCTATTTCGATATTGAAAAAAACAGTATTTTCATAAACAACATAAATAATAAATTTTAAAAGAACTGTCAACAACTTATCCTGATCCAACATATAGACATTCGGTCATCTTTTAAAAAATGTGCATGAAAGTTTGTGTGAAATAGTAATGTGCATGAAAAATGTGGTAAATCAATTTTCTTATACTTTTAATAAGTTATCAACTCTCATCTGATTCAGAGAATTGTAAGGCCTAAGATTCTGATCCCAAAAGGAATGGTCTCGAGACTGGAAAGGAAAGACCAACTAACTGGACTCCGAATCACAACATGGACACCTACACCGGGCTGGACTGGCCTCTGCAGAGCATTCTGGGAAGTGCCATCGTCACGCTCCCAAACGGCCCTGATAACTGTAGATGGAACTGGAAAAGTGGATGAACACAGACGAGCAGAGATGCCAGGGTGTGGCGACATCCAGGCACAGAGGACACCACATCACTGCCTCTCGGACGTGTCAGAAGCCTGGCGTCCCGTCCAAATCAGGCTCGTCTTTACTCGATCATTTGCTAGGTCCAATTTAAAGCCTGCCTCACCTTACGTAAGAAGGAGGCATTGCTTTCATTAAAGTGACACTATCTGCTGGAAAATAAAATTAAACATTTAGTCAAATTCAATACTTAAACTTACAGGGGAGGCACCTGCATTATATTCCCAGTGAATTTCTGCAAAATGCCTTCGATATCTTCTTGTGTTATTTTATCTGTCAAAAATGAACAACACAACAACGTGACACTCAGACAACCGCAGAAGTACATGTCTTTAATAACATATAGACATTCGTGAGATAAAAGGAGGACAAAGTCTTATCTTGTCTAATATTAAGAGCAAATTTCCTTTGCTTCCATTTTTCTCCAACAAAAGTGATTCAAATCCTCTCACTGCATTTAGCTGGTTCCTACTAACGGCCTTCAGAAGACCTTACAAGATGCTGCATTAGCTACAGAACTGGTCCTGCAGGCATCAAAAACGATGTGAACGAAGAGTAGGAAAAAGCCCGTAAGTTATTTTCTAAGTTTTTCCAGGCATCAAATATAAATAACTTAATGCAGTATTGAAGATTATCAAGTATTAAGCACATTTAAAGTTTCACTGAATAGGTTTCGAAACTTTTCTATAGCACAGTATGAATTTGACACATTCACACTTCATTCTGTCCCCAGGCTGCATTTATCTGCCCCCTCCACTGCTCTTGCAGTTTCTCTGTCCCTCTAAATAAACACACTCAGTCAGATGCCTTTTGCCTCAAAAATAAGCCAGAGCAAAAAGATAATATACATAGCAAGAATTTTAGCATGATTACTAACCATTTTGTAAACAATGATTTTAGAAAATTTGAATGAGGACATAAATACAGCTTTCAATATCTGTCAGTCATTTTCAGCTTATTTGATGCTCTTTCAAACAAAACAGTGCAATATTAACATACAGTTCTACAATCCTCTGCAACTGAAAATTATAACACACTGAAATTTGATATTTGGGATTTTTCATACTTACAGATAACTATACATATTTCATATTCAATAATAAACTAAATTATAGAAATATTCTATAACTTAGGTCATAGTTAATGGAAAGATATTACAGTGCTTCTTTTTCACTTTGTATGAAATTTATTTAAACTTCTTTTTCTGATATATACATGTTATATTTGATTTATTCGGACAATATTAACAAAAAATGATGTGCTTGCAATTACTGTTCTAACACCAGAATAAAAATTAAAGGACAGCAGAGAATACTGTGTCCAGATTTCAATATCAACACAGCAAGACAGCCTTAACCTCACCGTGACCTTGATCCTTACAAGCTAAAAAGGAACAAAAGACCAGAATCCACTACAGACTCAAACAGAGAAGAGCTACAGAAGTGGAAAGAATTTCTCCAACACCTAGCTGTTCCAAAAAGGCAGATCTCAGAAGGCTCTTCTGCTCACGCTGGTTTTCAAGCACATAGAGCTCATGATGCAGATGAGGACTTTTCGTGAAAAATTTTTCCCCACTGTAACATTAAAACGTAATTACTGTTGGCACCTCAGTTATGCAAAACTTCCAAATCTAGGCACCATCCTGGCAACGGCCAAAAGAAATGCCATTGTTGATAAAATTGCAACAGTTCATAACTTGGCAACAAGTTTTAGAAGGAAGACCAAACAGCTCTCTCCCGCCAGGCTGCTCTCTCCACTGACATCCCCGCTCTGCGTCTCCTTTGTGCTTCTTCGATGGCTCTGTCACTGACATCCCCCGCCCCCCCCCCCCCCCGCCCCCGCCAAGATGGCAAGATGTGCTCTCTCACATTCTACTTCTGAGCCGGTGTCTCTTTCCCCGACTTAACATCTCAGGGGTTTATGGGTTGTGCTATTCATTC
>PVKU01017013.1:0-12716 GCA_004027475.1 Anoura caudifer | reverse complement strand
TAGGTTTCCAAATTTTTTGCTCTTTCTCTTCTCTTTCTGGCACCCCCATAATGTGAATGTTGGTATACTTGAAGTTGTCCCAGAGGCTCCTTAACTATACTCATTTCCTTGGATTATTTTTTCTTTTTGATGTTCTGATTGGTGTTTTTATTTATTTTTTTCTATAATCATTTAATTTTTTATTTTTTATTAATTGTTGTTAAGTTACAGTTGTCCTCATGTTTCCCCCATTACTCTCCCCTGCCTTTCCCTCCCCCCCATCTTCCACATTCAATTCTACCTTCCCTCCCCACCATTGTCTTTGTACATAGGTCCTTTGTACATGCTTCTTGACTCTTCCCCCTCTTTCCCCCTTTGCCCCCCTCCCCCCTCCCATCTGGGCACTGCCAGTTTTTTCTTTATTTCCAAGTCTCTGGTTCTATTTTGCTCACATGTTTGTTTTGCTGATTAGGTTCCATTTACAGGTGAGATCATATGGTATTTTTCTTTTACTGCCTGGCTTATTTCACTTAGAATAATGCTCTCCAGTTCCATCCACGCTCTCACAAAGGATAGGAGTTCCTCTTTTCTTTCTGCTGCATAGTATTCCATCGTCTAAAATGTACCACAGGTTTTCTGATCCATTCATTTATTGGTGACCATTTATTCATTTGATTCTTGGCTTCATGTACTCTACTGTTGATTCCCTATAAATTATTCTTTATTTTAGTTAGTGTATCCTTCATTTTTGACTGGATCTTTTTTTATGGTTTCCATGCCCTTTTTTTATGCTGTTTAAGTTCCCTGAGTGTCCTTATAACCAGTGTTTTGAACTCTCATTTAATAGGTTGCTTGTCTTCATTTGTTTATTTCTTTTTCTGGAGTTTTATTCTGTTTTTTAATTTGGGCCGTGTTTCTTTGTTTCCTCATTTTGGCTGCCTCCCTATGTTTATATGTATTAGGTAGAGCTGCTATGTCTTCCAGGTTTGGTAGTGTGGCCTAATGTAATAGGTGTCCTATAGGGTCCAGTGGCACAGCTACCCCTATTATCCAAGCTGGGTACTCGAGGTGTGCTCACTGTGTGGGCTGCATACACCCTCCTGCTGTAGTTGAGCTTTCATTGCTGTTGGTACATCCAATGTCAGCCACTGCTTGTGTTCTGTTTGAGGTCACACAGGATAAGCTACAAAGTGATCTGTAGATGGCTGCTACTTGTGCTGGGCTGGGAGGTGGCTGGGAGAGGCCAAGTTGTGAACCAAGGCTGGCTCCTGCTAGTGCTGGGCCTGGGGCAATTTAGTGAGAGGTACAAGACTCACTGAAGCCAGATGCTGCTTGTCTGAGTTAATTTAGAAAAATCTGAAGCATGGAGAAAGACAAGCCATTTGTATGGAAAAGCCACTAGAAATAGTTTGGGTGGGCCTGAAAGTGAGGTGGAGTGGAGCATCAGGGAATCACCAGGGTGGGGCAAACAGTGTGAGCCAGGTTGATGGAGTCTCAGATGTCATGCCCACCTACCAGCTCTATTGGAGGAGGGCTCAGAAAAGGAACGGGGACCTCTGCCAGCACTTCTGTCTGGGAGTAAGATGTCCCCCAGCTCTCACCCTGATGTGAGATAATTCAGTCCTCCCCGTATGTCTCTGATGCCTTTCAATCTGCTGCCACCATGCTGGAGCTCAGAGGCAGTGAGTCTAAGAAAGTCTGTGTATAGGCCCTTTAGGAAAAATTGCCAGGGCATCCAGCAGTTCCTGTCTTTTATAGCCTCAATCCCCACTGGTTTTTATAGCCAGAAGTTATGGCCACTTCTCTTCCTTGCACTGGAACTCTGGGCTGCGGAGCCTGGTGTGGGCTGGGCCCTTCACTCCTTAGATATCTCTCCCAATTTTTATCCACCACACGTGGGTGTGGGACTAGCCCATTCCACTCGTTTTACCAGTCATGATGTAGTTTCTTCTTTAATTCCATAGTTGTAGGACTTCAGCTCAATTTCTGATGGTTTTAAATGCTAGTTGTTCTATAGTTTAGTTGTAATTTTGATGTGATTGTGCGAGAACATTGCCATGTTTACATACGCTGCCATCTTGACCAGAAGTCCTTAATTTTGAACATGTTGCATTAAGATTATCAGGAACAAATATTTGGAAGGTGTGTTAGAGACCAATAGCAGCTATAACAAAAAATTATTCCAAACT
Organism: Anoura caudifer; assembly: GCA_004027475.1. Taxonomy (NCBI): domain Eukaryota; kingdom Metazoa; phylum Chordata; class Mammalia; order Chiroptera; family Phyllostomidae; genus Anoura; species Anoura caudifer. The sequence continues at coordinate 10,548 of PVKU01017013.1, read as the reverse complement.
TAGTGGCTTGAAACAAAAGAAATTTATTTGCTTCTGGCTATAGAGGTCAGAAGTCAAAAATGGGTCTTACTGAGGGAAAATTGGTTTGTTAGCAGGGCTATACTCTTTCTAGAGCCTCTAGCAGGGATGTCCAAACCTTTGTCGTCTCCGGGCCATATTGGAAGAAGAAGAGTTGTCTTGGGCCGCACATAAATACACTGTGGCACGTAATCACAAAATATCTCATAATGTTTTTAGTAAATTTACAAGTTTGTGTTGGGCCCCAGTAACCACTGGAGTGCCTCTGGTGGGCTAGGGACTATGCCAGACCCTGGGGGTAGACCACTGAATAAACCAATCAGTGGTTGGGGGTGGAAGGGAGAAGTCCCACAAGAAAATAGGCAGCTATACTATACCATGAAGAGCGCTGTCGTGGGGGCTGAAGAACCTAGAGTATTATGGGAACACATGTAAGAGGTGCTCCATCCAGGCATTGGCTCCAGGGAAGACTTCCTGTAAAGAATAACATCTAAGTTGAGTCCTGAAAAACAAATAATTATCCAGGCAAATGTAGAGATGGGGACAGGGCATTGTGACCTTTCCTAGGAGAAGGGTTAGCTAGCAGGTACAAAAGCTGAAGCAAGAGAAAGCGAGGTTGAAATCTGTACTCAACGCCTTCTCTCTGGGCATCCTTGAGAACCACTTAAACTGTCCAAGTTTAAGTCCCTTCATGTATAAATGAGGCTGGTGGTGTCTCAAGAAACTGTCAAGGAGATGGTAGAGCTGGATTTAAAATATTATCTAGGGATAATATGTTTCTTGCTTTTTCTTGTCCTTTGTTTTTCATTAGCTACATAGTAATTAATTGGTGATCCTCCCTGCCACAAAAGAACTAAAAAACAAAATAACAAAAATAAAATCCCAACCTGAATATGCTCTAGATTTCTTAGCTTGAATCCAGGTAACTTATTCTAAAAGCATCAATGTAATTTAGATTATGAAATGATTAATAATGGTTTTAATATGTCCAACACAGTTGAAGTAGTACTCTTACCTCTAGCTTTTATATATGTGTATATATGTATATACATACTCATGGTTTTACGGAAGACTTATCCTTTAAATTTTTTTTTCCAATTACAGTTGACATCCAATAGTATATTAGTTTCAGGTTTATAGCATAGTGGTTAGACAATTACATAACTTATGAAGTGATCACCCTGATAAATCTGGTACCCACCTGGCACTATATGTAATTATCACAGTATAATTGACTATAGCCTCATCTTTTATTTTTCAAGATACTTTGACAAATCAGATGAACGTATGCCCATGTGCTTAAAATAGACCAAGCATGGACCTAAAATACAGCATATGTTTTCTTTGGTTTCGCTAATGTATTTATTTTCATAAGAAGTTTTCTTCCAGGAAATCCCGAGTTTGTTAAGCTGGAGGTGTTCTTTCAGATGTTGGTAACAGTTGGGGACAGTGGGCCTGACTAAGAGGGAGTGAAAAGCATTATTTTAAGTGAGAACAGTTTAATCATGCTGACTGATGAATGCATTCTGCAATTTAGAACAATTTGTCCTTTCTGTGAAAGTCTGCCTTATCATCATTTGTCATTGTTCTTGCTATAAATATATTAAGCACATAGGAATGCTGGGAAATATTATTTTTTTCAGGATAGGGTTTCTGAAAGTTATTTATTGTTCAATAGTTAAATAAGCACCTGAAATTCATAGGAAATTGAGAAAAGACATAGCATAGTGAGCCATGAAGTGTCAGTGAATAGGTTCAGTACAAAGACATTTCAATATCAGAGAGACCTTGCTTTAAATTCAGGCCCCACTACCTGGCCTGAAAAATTAATCAATCGCTATGCCTCAGTTTTCTCTTCTGTAAAATGAGGGTATGAAGAGTTCTTTCCTCAAAGGGTACTTAAAATAATTAAATGAAATAATACATCAGGGATAAATATTATTAGGTATCATTATGAAAGCTCATTTTTTTCAAGTTTAGTTCATGTTGCAATTGCTGAACTGAAAAGTCAAGAGATAGAGATAAGAGGGAATCAATAACCATGGGGATCTTTTCCAGTGAGAGGGTCAAAGAAAGCAGCTGGACATTCACTCAAGTGACATGAAACGCAGACGTCCAGCATCAGTTTTGTAGGCTGGCATAGCTTCGTGAGCGCGGAGGCCCCACATAAATTGTTTGGATAATTCTAAAAGTAATGAGATGTCAGTAAGTTGAGTCCAGGAAGGTCCAAATTAGAGTGATATGATTGTAAAAGTTGGCCCCCAAAGGTTTTTAAAGCTGTTGCCTTTTGAATATGATTTTACCCTAATAAGCTAATTAAATCTAAAAGTGTGAAAGTGAGTCTGAACATGGACTCATTTTTGACTCTTGTCTAATTTTTTTAATAACATAGCACTTTCTCTTCCTCTCTCTTGAGATATGCAGGTAGGGGCAAAAGTAGGTTTATAGTTATGAGTACATGAAACAGAATTTATTCTTATATTATTATTTATTAAGTATTTATTATCTTCCGTACAGGTAACTGTACACCTGTTTTTGCCCCGCCCTGTATTTGCCATTGAGAACACTTCAGAACGGGTCGCTCAGGCTACTTCCATTAACGCTGCCGCTCTTCCCGTTGCAGACGTGGGCCATGAATTAATGGAGACCCACTTGCAGTCACGCAGGCAACTTGCTAAGTGGTCTCCATCTCTCCCTCTGCTCTGCAGAGCGCACCACTCAATGCTCGTGTATAGGCATTCCTAATTAATTAGGGGTCCTTGCTTTTAATAACATCCTATATACTTTTAATTCTGAGATGTTCTTAATAGTAATGACAATTCCACTCTTAAAAGGATCTGAACAACAGGCCAGAAATGCTCTTTGGTGAATTTATTAGACGTTATTTAGGCTGATAACAGTTTGTTTTGTGAGTCAGGAGAAACTGAACAATTACCCACATGGCCCCTGAGCAAGGATCACATTGGGTCTGAACAGGTTGCTGCTTTTTTATTCTTTTCTCCAGTGCTTCATGTTATCTTACTGCCTTTACGAGTATGCCAACTATATTTTAATTAAAAAAGTGCTTGCTTAACTGTAAAAGAGGGAATATAAACATGAATCTCTGTGACAATATGCTCCATGACCCACACCTAACGTTCTCTGGCTTTCCTTGAATAAAGGCTTCATGACAAGCCGTTGCAGGAGATACTTCAGGGCTTTATAAGCCTAATTAGAATTTCATTAGCCTAATCATAAATTACCTGGGCTCAGTTCTGCTTGTTACCTTTTCCGTCTCAGTTTGGATTTTTACCCACAGGTTTCCTCTTTAATGTGGCAGCTGCTTGGATCCTATGTGAAGGATAGGCTTGAAATGTATGCAGGCAAGGGGCTCTCTCTCTCTCAGTCCGTTTGAAGTGCACCTGGAAATTGTAGGCTTCACAGGAAGAGAAAAAGCTCAGATGCTGACAGACACTGCAGCCTGAAGTGTTAAAGGGGAGGCGCTCTAAGGCAACACAGCTACATGCTGCTTCGGCACCAAGGATGCTTTGGTCTTAAAAAAAAAAAATTCAGATCTCATTTTAAAAGGCTGCATGCAGTTTCCTCCCTCCGATCCGAGTTTCAAGATCCACCTAGAATTAAAATCCAGGCAATAGTAAAAAATCAAAAGTTTAAAATGTCACACATAAACTCATCAGTTTATGGAAATGGAAGACTACTGAGGACTGTGCATCTGGAATGTAGTACAATGGCTCTGAGAGTTATGTGCTGTTCAAAGAAATGAACCCTGTATCACTTAACACAATCTGCTGGCTGCTCCAAGGCTGGCAGTTCACAGCACAGTCTAAATTCACCTGAATCTGATTTATGTGCATGTAAACACTGTAATGAGAGGAATTACTACGACTGGTGGATGCTATCTGAATGGGTGCCAAGATGTTGGTTGATTATTGGTGCAATGCCAAGCTTTTTTTTTCTTTTGCAATTTATGTATGCTTTCAAATCACAAAACTGCTTTGGTGAAGAAGCAATTATAAATGGCTGTGGAATATTGTGCTTGTTTTTAATGCAGATAGATCATTCTGTACTTTAAATTGTTCAGGGCTTTCATTGACAAGATGTGTGGCATCTTCTCTTACTGGGTTTGATCTGGTTTTCTGTGCGTCCAAGGGTAATAGGGTAGGCTGTCTCTGATACCAGCAATAGGGTTGCATTAATGTCTCTCTATACCCAGTTATTTTCTCAAAGCTGTTGGTATAGTTGAAATCTTACACAGATTTTAATACCCATTTAGTGTTCATATTGATGACTTCAGTTGGAATTCTAATTGCACTTAATTTCTGCCTCTTAACCCATCTGGAAAATATCATGGCATTAGACCAAGAGTTTAAGCTATTTAATTTCTCTAGCTCCTGAAGGAAAAGTTCATCTACTTTTATGATTCTCTGCCGAGGTTATGGGAATGGATTCTCTAATAATGAAGATTTTTCAAGAAAATCTTTAAACTTTTTGAAAAGCATATAGCTTATTTTAACTTCAGAAGACCTGAGGGAAATCTTACTGAACTCCAGATGCACACCCCAGGCAGGATGCTGACAGCTACCCAGCCATCGCTGGAGTGCTTCTTTTTAAGTTCCTGCTTAGGATGGGGGACAGAGTCTATCACTTCTAGACACTTCTTGTCATAGTTGTACCAAACTTGGGTGATAATTCAGTATCAGGTACTCTCCTTCTGCAATATTGTCCTAATAAGTCCAGCTAAACCCAGAGTTCAGAAGCTTTCCTCTTCTTATAACTTAAGCATAGTTAGAAAACTAGGGACCTCAGATTAAAAAAAAGAGAGAATAATAGGAGGACTGGCATTACAAATACAATTAGGGCAATAAAGCTGGAATTGATCTTTTAATCAAACATTCAAACATTGAAATTTACACTGAGTGATGACTACATACAATGTACTATGTGAGGTATTGTATTGTCAGGAAAAATTGTGGGAAAAAATTGTAAACTACTGAAATGGCCCAAAAAGGAAGAAGAGAATAATAATAATAATAATAATAATAATAATAATAATAATTGTTGAGTATCCTGTCTAGCACAACTTTGTGGGTTATCTCTGATTTTCATGGTCTTTTAGCAATTTTATGACTCTAAGTTGTAGAGAACTGATAATAATGCAAATGATTTTTGTCCATGGAAATGTTAATTAATTGTGTCTGGGGGGAATAAAATTGATTGTAGCCCTGTGAATAGACCTGTCTGGCATTTAGTTGTAAATTTATTTTGGAATTCCTATCTGATTATATATGTACTGTACTTTAAATCCTTCTCTGAACATATGTAACATCTTATTGGCTCTCTCTTTCATCACTGAGTTAAATAAAATCTTTGACATGCTCATTTTATATTTGTATAATGGTCATGACTATACTATCTTTTAAATACTCTCTTTAACAATTTGACAATAAAAATATGACTCATTTTGCTCTTAAACTGTTTGCTTTTTAATTGAGGAGATGGGGAGATGAAACATATACTGGTGACTACGAGTTGACATGCAATTCTGATCTGAGCTCTCTCAGTCAATGAGGTTGGTGTTACTATATATTTCCAGAGTGGATTGTACTAATCAATAACTATTTGCATTTACTACTCCTTCATTCCTTTTAACTAGCTGATTACTTGCAAGTGAGAAAATTCATGTGGCTCCAATAGCCACAGGGATTGAAAAACAATTTTTAGGAATTTTTTCCATTCATTGCCAAATTAGAATTTTATTAATATTTAGAAAACAATAAATCATGGAAAATATCAAAATTTGGAAACAATGGAAACACAAGATAACAAAAACAATAAGTCACAACTCTACTAAATAATGCCAACATTTTGGTATATTTTCTTTCTTTTTTGGGGGTGGCAGAGATCTCAGATAGTTTAATGAAGACTGTGTGTGTATTTTTTAAATTGTTGTTCTTGTACAGTTTTCTGTCTGTTACTCCCATCCCAGCCCACACTCCCAGCCCTCCCCACCTCCCTCCCATTTCCACCCCCTCTAGTTTTTGTCCATGTGTCCTTTATACTTGTTCCTGTAAACCCTTCCCCTTTCCCCCCTGAAATTCCCTCCCCTCTGTCCTCTGGTCACTGTCAACCTGTTCTCTTTTGTTGTTTTTGTTTTTTGTTTAGTTTGTTTCCCTTGCATGTATGTAGTGTGTATGTAGACTGGATAAAGGTCCCCCCAAATATCCATATCCTAATCCATGGAACCTGTGAATATGTGAGGTTGCAAAGCAAAGGGGAATTGAAGCTGCAGATGGTACTAAGGAATCAGTTGACCTTAAAATAGGATTATTCAGGTGGGCCTAATATGATGACAAGGGTCCTAAAAGTGAACCAGAAGATGGTATTGTGAGAACTCAGTCAGTTGCTGGAGAAGGGGGCTGCATGTGAAGGAAAGTAGGTCTCCTCTAGAGCAGTGATTTTCAACCCATGGGCCACAAGAATGTTTAAAACCTACAATACCTGACTACTTAGTCAGAGGCACTGATTTCTTTTCCCTTAGACTATCAAATAAAAGAAAATGACAACAGCCAACACAACAATAGCTGTCTGGTGTGAATGAATCAAAATTATACCTATTATTTTGTCAGATCAGCAAAAAATATAGTTTTGGGTGTGCCACAGAATTTTGGTAACTAGTTTATGTGTGCCATGAGATGAAAAAGGTTGAAAATTGCTGCTCTAGAGGCTGCAAAAACCAAGAAAACATAATTCATAATGGAACCAAGTAAATACTTCTCCCTGCCTCCTTTTTACCCTCCTCAGTGCCCAGTGTGACACAGCCTAAAAGAAGAACAAGGTAGACTCTGAAAATCTGGGGAACAGTCTTACAGACACAAGCACAGAAAGTGGCAGAGTGACATCATTAGCCCTGAAAATGAATGACTGGTGATTGATAAAGAATTCAGCAAAGCTTATTGGGAAAAATATCTCCTTCAAATACATTGAGTGACAATTTTTAAATGCAATTAAGACAGTGATCATCTTGGAATGAAGCCTCAGGGGATGCTTAGCACAATTTTCAGAGTAAAAGAAGGTACTTTGAGGATGGACAAGTGATGCTTCATTTGGTACCATGGTTCAAGTGTTTGCTAATCCCTAGCAGGAGAGAATTAAAAATAAATTTTAGAACCATCTATATTATTTTTAATATGTTATTTATAATCTGTTGCATGGTAGCCTATCTGTAATTCTTACTCTATAGGGCAGGCTAAGTGATTTCCAATACATCCTTTGTTATCTTCCTAAAGGATTATAATAACATATCTCTCCAGATATTTTTACAGCTAGTATCTTGGCAAAGTTGAAACACTTGACTACCGTGGTCAGAATTCCTGTACCTGGAGAGCATAGACCAGGTAAACCGTACCTCGTCCTCTCCCTTCCTCCAAGCCCATATGGGATATTGCCTTTGTCTGAATGTGCTACACAAAACAGTCACATCTTGATTTTGTACTTTCAGAGTCTAGTCCTTGAGCAAGAATAAAACGATGCAATGAGTTGGGAAAAAATGTGAAATTTTTCAATTAGTTATTTCTCAGATTCCCTAGATTAAGCAGAAAGGAGGCTTTAAGCTTTTATGCCAATTTGAGTAAAAGAAAGAAGCCTTGATTTTTAGATATGCAGGAAAAAGTAAAACTGGGGAAAAGAAATGAACTCAAAGATCCAAGCATAATGTTAATTGTTACATTTTAATTTTTCCACTTATTAAAATTTTCTCAGCTACTGCTTCATTATTTCTTTTACTTATTTTACAGGTAATTTTATTTAATGAGCCATTGAAGGTGGATCAGGAGAGATTGGAGTGTTTTTTAGGGGATTTTGTGTGCTGGAAGGTGAGCTCATGGGAGATAACCCTTTAGAAATGATGTTCAGCATTCAACAGCAAAAAGGCAACTGAGTGAAGAATGTGTCATTCCAGGATGGAGCTGGCCCTTAACTCTGCTATGAGCTGGTGTAAAATTAGAAAAGGAGAGCATTCAATGTTGACCTAGAAAGACTGAAGAAAGGTTATAATTTCATTACAATACATATTTTTTAATGAGGTAAGTTTTATATGGGATTACAAGGAGGATGGGGGCCATTACAGATATTTATTGAAACTATTGGGAGTAATAAGGAAGAACGCTGAATAAAATGGCAACAATTGCTCAGGAGCTAGCCAGCAGTTGCTCTGCTTTATTTTCCCAAGGTAGAGACATTTGCTTAGAATGAAATGGATTTCGAAATAATCGCTTTCATCCTGAATGAGTCTACCCAGAAAGAAGCTATTAAGCCATCAATGCAGCCCCTCCCTGTTGCTCACCTAGGTATTAAAGCAAAATGTTTGCAAACCAAAGACCTCATTTTTCAGAAAAGCCTATAAGTTAACAACCTTGCTTATGGAATCTCAACTTGCAAACACATAAATATTTACCTAAAAACTTAAGTTCCTAAAATATCAATGGTTTGGAGATAAACGATTGAGGACCACGGTGCTATGTAAAGAAGTATATTAGAAAGCCACTTTGGAGATGTACATTTGCAACAAATGGTATCTGAATCTGTAGTTATTTCAACATTCAATTGTGTGACTACATTAAGTATTCTAATTCCCCATTCTTGTTTTGCATATGTAAATATGGTATTTTGTACTTGTGGAGTTATTTAGATAATTACAACACTGGAGTCTGAGCTCAAAAATTAAATCTTTCACAGGCACAATTGGCGAGAAAAAAGTGGAACAATTTTTTTTTTCATTTTGGCTTTTTTGGGTTATGAGAAAAAGAAAGCTCTGCTCTTTTGGTCAACTTAAGTTGTTACTGCTGACCTTTCAAAGTGAAGTGGCAGTTTGTGCGTGGAAGCTGAAACTAATGAGTCAAGAAGAAAATAAATAAATGGTGATCAAAAAAAGAAAGTAAAAGTAGTGTGAAAAGATGCCAAATGGTGCATAGGGGGCAAATAGTAGTTTGGGGGGCTTTGTACTCAAGGGAAGCTATAGGTCAAAGATTGAATGACTCATTGATTTAGTCAATGAATATCTATTGAGCACCTAATAGGTGACAGGCACTCTGCACGGTGCTGGCAATTCAGCAGTGAACAAGGCAGATGAGGCGCAGGCCCAGTTGGAGGGGACCCAGAGAGAGAGGATCACTTCAGTCTTGAGGCCAAGATAGTGCAGTTGCAGTGCTGACCAGGAGGGCAGCACATCTCTCCGATTCTATCTCATTAATTGAAATGAAGCTCCTTATTAACCAGACAAGGGTCTGAAAAAGTCTTTGGGACCTGGAATACCTCGCAGGTTCCTTGGACCTTGCAAGGCAATGGCTGGGACTAGAGACTGCATTCAGAGAGTTGTCCTTCTGAGTATATTTTGATGGTCCAGGTCTGGGGTTTCTCAAGCAGGGTTAGAGCATTCACACCAGTAGTTAACAAATATTTATGTAGCTACTTTTAGGTTCCAGGCACCGTGAAGATAACAGTGACAAAATATTTAGACTCTGTCCTCATATAGTTTTGAGGCTAGTGAAGGAGACAGACATTAATCAAATAATAAAAGAAACAAAAATATTATTGCAAACTGAGATCAGAAGTTTAAGGCTCTGCAAGACAGAACCAGGCCTCTCAATTGTGCTAGGATCCGAGGAATAGAATTGAGTAGGGCCGTGGGAGAGAGAGGCACGTTCCAGAAATAGGTCACCTTATGAGAATTCCTCCGGTTAGAGAGAAAGAGAGCTGTAGTGGTTGGACCATGGAGAATGTTGGCAAGAATGATAAGATTATAGGCAGGGTAGGCAAGCAGGTAGCTACAAAGGGAAAAGGAGAATTCTCTTAATGCTAACAGTTGGGCTGGTGGTGGTTCCAGAAAGTATGCAAAGTGGGGAGTGGAGGAGTGGCATGGGGGTGGGGAGGTCTTAGATAAGTTTTTTTCAAAGTTAGGTTAACATTAGACAGATTTAATGAATAGGAGTAGTTTGTTATAACATTATAAATTCAAACGCCGTAGGACGCTATTACAAAATATGCGTACCATTGGTTTATCCACATCTAGTTACTTTCTCCATTTCATGGGCATTAAGGCATGATTTGATAACACATTTCTGATAATCTAGTATAGTGCCTGCCTGGAGTATGCACTAAAAAAAATTGCTGGTTGATTAAGTTCAATTTAATCAAAATAATTACTATGCTATAGACTACAAGCTCATGAAGGCCTTCTATGTATGATGAAAATCCAGGCATGGAATGTGGGAAAATAAATGGGAATCATAACTAAATAATTTACACATTCATCTCAAAAGCTGAATTGCCCAAGTCCTGGAGAACAGATTTATTTTTTTAATCACTGATATCTTTGGATAATTCAGAGGCAATTTCTTGTATTAAAGCATGAGACTTTACAATTGGGAGAATTCTGTCTGCACAATCTATCTAAAAAAGGTCCACCTGATGTGAGATAAAACTTCAAAGTCATTGAAAGACAAGATCCTACATGTTCTCATGAGTGTTTGTACT
>PVKU01017012.1:0-12720 GCA_004027475.1 Anoura caudifer | reverse complement strand
ATTATTTTATCATTTTAATTTTTTTTCTTTTAATTGTTTTTCAGATATGGTTTTCTGCCTATTATTCCCATCCCAGAACACTCCCAGCCCTCCCCACCTCCCTACCTCTTCTACTTCCACCTTGTTTTTGTCCCTGTGTCCTTCACACTTGTTCCTGCAAACCATCCCACATTTCCCCTGAAGTTTCCCTTCCTACACCTCTCTGATCACTGTCAATGAGAGAAAATTATGAACAATTCTCTCAAAAAGTTTAGCTAAAGATATAGAGGAGTAGCTGAAAGGGGAAGTGGAGTCTAGAGAGGCTATCTTAAAATTCTTTATAAAAATGGACTTTATTGAGGTATAATTTGTATACAATAAACTGTGCTCATTTTAAATGTTCATTTTGATACATTTTGACAAACACACCTGCCCATGAAACCACAGCATAACTGAGATAGAGAATATTTATATCATCCCCCAAAGTTCCCTTGTGCCCTTTCTGAGTCAATTCCTTCATTGTAGACCACTAATTTGCTTTCTGTTGCTATAGATTATATTTGCCTTTTGTATAATTTCATTTAAATGAAATCATGCAGTACGCAGTATTTTGTGCTTGGGTTTTTTACTCATAAATTTTTTTTAGATTTAGGCATCTCATTCAGTGCATGATAGATCATTCATTTTATTTCTTGGTAGGATTCTTTTACTGTATATACCACAATTTACATATTCACCTGATGATGGATATTTATGTTCTTTCTAGTTTGGATCTTGTTTGAATGTAGGTGCTATCAATATTTGCAAGTCTTCATGTAGACCTATATTTTATTTGTACTGTATAAATAAATTAGACTGTAGTTGCTGGGTGAAATTGTGTAAGTATAATTTAAACATTAAAGTTACTATATGATTTTCATACCAGAAGTGCGTAAGTATAGAGAACCATTCCACATGGTGTGGGGAATGTTGTCCAGCCCCCACTAAGAAAGGCCAGTAAGCATTGCGGTCCTGCAAACAGGACCCATGCCCACAGATAGGTTCTCCTGTGGGGAATCAGGCCTGCATTGTACTGAGGCTGCTGTTAGACTTGCTTTTGCTAAAACTCCCTCACCCTGAGTTGAAACTGCAGATGTTTAATATATCTCTGAAGCAACTCCCTAAAGTCTGTGCTAAGCCATCCCAAGGACAGAATGTAACCAGATCAATCACTTTTATTGTTCCCTTGCATTTGCAATATTTTTTTTGTGTTATCTGTAAGAAGTAATCAAAGTAAACCTAAGGATAATGAATTTTTTGATGTAATGTGACTGGAAAGCAATAAAAGCCTGTCCAGGAAAGGGTTGAGGTGCTCTCCTCTTGAGAGAGTGGCCAAGGCTCTCTCTCTCTCAGAGAGTGGCCATGCCATTCCTTTTTTTCCACAGGACTTCTGCACTCTGTGAATTTCTTCATTGCATCCACAACACACAGACTCTGTGGGCCAGGGTCTGCATCATATAAGAGTTTCAGTTGCTCCAAATTCTTCCAACATGTGGTACTGTCATTCTTTTTAATTTATCTAGTATAAAGGGTATATAGTGGGCATATTATTATGATTTTCTATTTCTTCTTAAGGCAGCTTTGGAAATTAGATTTTTTTCATTTTCACCAATAACTTTGTTATTTGGATATTTTAAGTAGGTCAGCTATCTCCTGTGTGGTAAAATGTTGATTATTTTCAATGTCTCAATTTAATTGTTATCAAATTGCCACTGCAAAACTTCACAAATTACTTCTTATTGTTGTTCAGTTACAGTTGTCCTGCCTTTTTCCCCATTGCTCCCCCATGCCCTATTCCCCCAAATCTCACAGTCAAATCCCACCCCCCACCACACTGCCTGTGCCCATGAATCCTCTATTCCTGTTCTCCTTCTTTCTCACGTTATCTGCCTCACCCCCTCACCTGGTCACTGTCAGCTTGTTCTTTATTCCCATGTCTCTGGTTCTATTTGGCTCACTTGTTTGTTTTGTTGATTAGGTTCCACTTATAAGTGAGATCATATGGTATTTGCCTTTCACTTCCTCACTAATTTCACCTAGCAAAATATTCTCCAATTCCACCCATGCTGTCCTGAAGAGTAGGAGATCCTTCTTTCTTTCTACTGTATATTATTTTATTGTGTAAATGTACCACGGTTTTTTGATCCACTCATTTACTGATAGGTATTCAGGCTGTTTCTAGAACTTAGCTATTGTAAATAACTTTGCTATGAACATTGGGGTGTATAAGTTCTTTTGAATTGGTGATTTAGGATTCTTAAGTTAAAATGCCAGCAGTGGAATCAATGGATCAAAAGCCATTTCCATTTTTTGTTTTTTGAGGAAATTCCATACTGTTTTCCACAGTGGCTGCACCAATCTGCACTCCCACCAAGACTGCACTAGGGTTCCATCTTCTTCAATTCCTTGTCAGCACTTGTTGTTTGTTGATATAATAAAGATGGCCATTATGACTGGTGTCAAGTGGTATCTCATTGTGGTTTTAATTTTCATCTGTCCAATGGCTAGTGATTTGGAGCATCTTTTCATATGCCTATTGGCCCTCTATATGTGCTCCTCAGAGAAGTGTCTATTCAAGACCTTTGCCCATTTTTTCATTGGATTTTTTGTCTTCCTGGTGTAGTTATATGGGTTATTTATATATTTTTAACATCAAAACTTTGTCTGAGGCATCATTGGCAAATATGTTTTCCCATATGTTTGGTTCCCCTTTCATTTTGCTGATTTTCTAAGCTGTGCACAAGCTTTTTAATTTAATGGAGTCCTATTTGTTTTTCTTTCTTTTATTTCCCTAGGAATAGAGGATATATTGGCAAAAATATTGCTGTGTGGGATATTTGAAATTTTCCTGCCTGCTTCCCTCTAGGACTTTTATGGTGTCACAGCTTCTGTTTTAGTCTTTTATCCATTGCAAGTTTCTACAGATGTATGGTGTAAGATGGTAGCCTAGTTTCATTTTTTGCATGCACCATTTCAATTCTCCCAACAACATTTATAGAGGAGGCTATTTTTACTGTATTTTATGCATTAGCCCCCTTTGTTACATTTTAATTGACCATAGAGACATGAGTTTATTTCTGGCTCTGTGTTCTGTTGCTTTAATCTGTGTATCTGTTCTTATGTCAGTATCAGACTGTTTTGATCATAGTGGCCTTGTAATACTGTTTGATATTAGGTATTGTGAACCTTTCTACTTTGTTCTCCATTCTCAAAATTGCTGAGGCTATTCAAAATATACATCTCTCTGATAACTAGTGATGCTGAGAATCTTATCATATGCTTCTGGGTCCTCTATAGGTCTTTCTTGAGGGAGTGTCTATTCAAATTTTTTTCCCATTTTTTAATTGGTTTTTTTGTCTTCCTGGAGTGGAGTTGTGTGAGTTATTTATATATTTTGGAGACCAAACCCTTGTCAGATATATCATTGGCAAATATGTTTTCCCATACAGTTGGTTCTCTTTTCATTTTAATGCTGTTTCCTTTAGCCATGCAGAAGCTTTTTAATTTAATGAGGTCCCATTTGTTTATTCTCTCCTTTTTGTCCCTTGCTTTAGGGGACATATCAGTGAAAATATTCCTGGGTGGAATGTGTGAGATTTTCCTACCAATGTTTTCCTCTAAGAATTTTATGGTGTCACAACCTATATTTAAGTTTTTTATCCATCTTGAATTTATTTTTGTGTATGGTATAAGTCAGTGATCAACTTTCATTTTTTTTGCATTTATCTGTCCAGCTCTCCCAACACCATTTGTTGAAGAGGATTTTTTTACTCCATTTTATGCTTCTCCCCCCTTTGTCAAATATTAATTGATTATAGAGATATGGGTATATTTCTGGGCTCTATGTTCTGTTCCATTGGTCTATGTGTCTGCTCTTATGTCAGTACCAGGCTGTTTTGATTACTGTGACCTTGTAATACACTTTGATGTCAGGTATTGTGATCCCTCTGACTTTGTTCTTCTTTCTCAAAATTCCTTCAGCTATTTGGGGTCATTTATAGTTCCATATAAATTTGTGAAATATTTATTCTAGATCTGAGAAATATGTCATTGGTACTTTAGTAGGGATTGAGTTGAATCTATAAATTGCTTTCAGTAATATAACACTTGGACAATGTTATTTCTTCCAATCCATGAACATGGTATATGCTTCCATTTATTTGTGTCTTCCTTAATTTCTTTCCTCTGTGTTGTATAGTTTTCTGAGTACAGGTCTTTTACCTTCTTGGTTAGGTTTATTCCTAGGTACTTTATTTTTCTTGTTGCTATGTCAAATGGGATTTTTTCATGATTTCTGTTTCTGATGTTTCATTGTTGGTATGCAAAAATGCCTTTGATTTCTGGATGTTATCTGTATCCTGCTGTTTTGTCAAATTAACTGATTAGATAAAATAGTTTTTTTTTTGTGGAGTTTACAGGATTTTCTATGTACACTATTATGTCATCAGCAACAATGATGGCTTTGCCGGCTCCTTTCCAATTTAGATGTCTTTTATTTCTTTTTCTTGTCTGGTTGCTATGGCTAGGACTTCCAGTAGTATGTTGAATTGGAGTGATGAAAGCAGGCATTCTTGTCTTGTTCCTGATCTTAGTGGGAAAGCTTTTAGATTTTGCCCATTGAGTATGCTATTGGCTGGGGGTTTCTCATGGATAACCTTTATTATGTTGAGTAATGCTCCCTTTATTCACACTTCATTGAATGTTTTTTTATCATAAATGGGTCCTGTTATCTTATTAACTACTTGTTCTGCATCTATTTATATGATGTAATTTTTGCCTTTTCTTTTTATGTGATTTATGAGGTTTATTAATTTGTGAATATTATACCATCCTTGTATCCCTGGGATAAATCCCACTTGACCATGGTGTATGATCTTTTTACCATGTTGCTGTATGTATTTTGCCAATATTTTGTTGAGGATTTTAGCATCTATATTCATCAGTGATACTGGCTTGAATTTTTTTCTTGTCTTTAACCAATTTTGAAATTAAGATGATGCTGGCTTCTTAAAAAGAGTTTGGGAGTCTTCCATTTTCTTGTGTTTTTTTTTTTTTTTTTTTTAATAATCTTTGAAGAATGGGGTGTATCTCTTTGTTAAATGCTTTGTAAAATTCTCCTGTGAAACCATCTGGTCCAGGGTTTTTTTGTGTGTGTTGGAAGTTTTTTGATGACTGCTTCAATTTCATCAGCTGTAATTATTCTATTCAGGCTTTCTGCTTCTTCTTTATTCAATTTTGGAAGATTATATTTTTCTAGAAACTTGTCCATTTCACCTACGTTTTCAAACTTCTTGGCATACAGTTCTTCATAGTAATTTCTTCCAATCCTTAGTATTTCTGTGGTTTCAGTTGTAATCTCTCCTCTTTCATTTCCGATTGTGTTTATTTGGGTCTTCTCTCTTTTTTTCTTGATGAGCCTACTTAAAGGCTTGTCGATTTTGTTTATCATTTCAAAGAACTAGCTCCTGGATTCATGGATCCTTAGAATTGTGCTTTTAGTTTCTATGTCATTTAATTCTGCTCTGATCTTGGTTATTTCCTTCCTTCTACTTGCTCTTGGCTGTCTTGATGTTTTTCCTCAAGTAATTATAGTGTAAGGTTAGGTCGTTTATTTGAAATGTTTCTATCTTTTTTAGGTAGGCCAGCATCACTATGAACTGTCTTCTCAGGACTACCTTTCCTGTGTCCCATAAGTTTTGCACAGTTATGAGTTCATTTTAATTTGTTTTCAGAAATTTTTTTATTTCTTCCCTAATCTCATTCTTGAACCATTCATTGTTCAATAACATGCTATTCAATCTCCATGAGTTTTTATGTTTTGAATTATCTCCTTGTGGTAGGTTTCTTGTTTCAGTCCCTTGTGGTCAGAGAAAATGATTGATATAATTTCAATTTTCTTGAAATTGTTGAGGCTTGATTTGTATGTTATCATGTAGTCTATCTTTGAAAATGTTCCTTGCACATTTAAAAGAATGTGTTTTTTGCTCCTTTGGGATGAATAGCAATTCATCTTTATATATATATTAGTTAAACTAATTAGTTTAATTAATTATATACATATATTATATATGTGTATATATAATGGACTTTATATATATATAAAGTCCATTTCAGTTAGGGCATTGTTCAATGAACCAATATCTTTGTTGATATTTTGTTTGGAAGGTCTATCTGTTTTTCACACTGGGGAGTTGAAATCCCCTTGTATAATTGTGTTGCTGTCAATTTCTTTCTTGACATCCTCCAAGATTTTCTTAATGCATTTGGGTGTTCCTATGTTAGATGCATATATATTTATAATATTTATGTCTTCTTGATGGATTTTTCCCGTGAGTATTATGCAGTGATCTTCTGGGTCACTTTTTATGACCCCTTTTTGAAGTCTATTTTGTCTGATATGGGTATTGCTACCCTAGCTTTTTTTTACTCTGTTCATTTGCTTGCAGTATTTGTTCCCAGCCCTTCCCTTTCAGTCTGTGTAGATTTTTTGTTCTGAGGTGAGTCTCTTGTAGGCAGCATATGTGTGGGCCATGATTTCTTATCCATTCAGCTATGTGATGTCTTTTGATTTGGGTATTTAATCCATTTACATTTAAGGTTATTATTGATAGATACTTATTCATTGCCATTTTTTCATGCCTGTGTTGCTATCTCTCACTCTCTTTTTTCCTGTTCTTAAAGCAGACCCTTTACCATCTCTTCCAGAGCTGGTTTGGAGGATGTATATTCCTTGAGGCTTCTTTAGTCATAGAACTTCCTTATTTGGCCTTCTATTTTAATTCAAAGTCTTGCTGGATAAAATAGTCTTGGTTGCAGGCCTCTGGATTTCATTACTTGGAATATTTCTTTGATGCAGATACCACCCGCAGTGTCTGTGTCATTATAGATGAAATGAGACATTCACACCAACTACTGAGTCTGGTAGAGGAAAAAGGACAGCATGGCTTTTCTCTCAAGGGGAGCAAAAAGCCACAGCCTCCCCCATGACAGGCCTTTATTGGGTTTCTGGCCACATTACATTATGGTCCTCATTTACTATGCACAAGTTTGCTATAGGTGGTCACCTTTTACAGACAACAAAGGAGCCAATGCTGCTAATCACACCACAGAAGAAGGATATTTGCAAATGAAAGAGGAAAAAGTGATTGAAATGGTTACACTCATCCTAGGAAGGTTTAGCATGGATTTTAGGAAGTCACAATAAGCACTTGCTATTTCAATTTAGGGTGACGGAGTTTTAGCAAAAGTAAGATTCAAAGTGGCTTAGGTACAAATGCAGGCCTGACTCCCCATGGGAGAACCCATCTTTGGGCATGGGTCCTGTGCATCTCTGAGGGGGAGCTGGGCCCACACCACGCAGAACATTCTCCCACATCTCCTCCCCCCTTGTTTTTAGTTAGGACCACTATAGATCCCACAAAGCTTGCTAATTGCTGGTCTCTCACACGACCCTGGGAAAATAATTTGCAAATACATCAAAGTGCATAGAGCATTATTATAATCAGTAAGCAACCAGAGATTGCAAAGATGCACATTCTCAGATTAAGTTCATCAATCATTGTCAGGCAGTAATGATCAAATAGATAACATTCAAAGAACTCTGAGGGCCTATTTTGAGTCAGGGTCAGATAGCTAAAGGTCCATAAAATTTTGGGGAAACAAACTTATTTCATGCTTGGACCCTTATCATTTAAATTGAGAGTACTAGCAAAATAGGTTTCATAGGATTTTATGCTTTCTTTCTTAGGCCTGATTGTCCTGGGGAACCTGCCCTTTCCAGCACAGGGCCGTACCCACCTCCAGCATTGTTTCAGGCTTAGATGGAGCAGGGGAAGTAGCAGCCAAGAGATTAGGAGACTTCTTTCAGACAGAATAAGGACTCAGGCTATGTATGTCAAAGTTGAGGGGGTGAGGGCAAGGGTCCATCACCCACATTTTCTATAGCCCCTCAAGTCCTTCCCTCGGGGATTCCATGTGATCGTGTCTGTCTTAGGTTGATCCTCCCTTAAGGATTCTTACCTGTCATTGGCTAACCAACCAAGCATTGGGGGCCAGGCAGAGTGAGGTAAAGTGGCCAGAGGCAGTATTCCTGCCAGGAATATAAGCTTTTTCTCTTCAGTGGCTCAGGTCCTCAGGGCAGAATAGACCCAGATGAAGCAGGTCCATGGGGTTCTTACTCAGCCTTAGCCATGGGGTGTTACAGCTTCTGAAACCAGGCAGGTTGGTTTCCAACATCTAATCTCCCCACTTTTTTCTATTGTAAGTGCAATTGTAGCTCTTAAGCCTGTGAAACCTACTATTTGATGTTCCCAAGAACAGCAATCTCAAGACTATGATCCCAAGAATGTGATCTCAAGAAAACATCCTTCATATACATCATAAAGCACAAATAAGGATTAAGACAAAAGGGCATCCAAGGGCTGCTAGGACCCAAACTTGTAAATTCAGTCCATTGAAACAGTTTTTAGGGTTCAACCATTGAACATTATGGGGCACTAAGGGGTTGTTGCCCTCTGCAGGAAGTGCTTCAGCCTCAGTCCCTGTCATTGGGACAGGCTCCATCCTCCTCAGTTGGCAGACCCAGGCCCGTGAGTGATGGAGTGTCTGTTTTCCTTCTGATTGTTCAGGCTCAGCTGGGCCATCTAGTCTGTCAGTTGACTGGTTCTCAGCTCCAGGTAGCAGAGCTTGGTGTCTGTCCTGCTCATGATAAGGCTTTACTCTTTTGGCTGGTAGCCAGACAGGACCTGTAGGGATGGAAACACACACACACCCTCTTCCCCAAGTTAAGAGATCTAGAGGGCCCTGCCAAGAGCCATCTCCCAGCAAATCTCTATATAAAACCTGAGGATGAGATGACTTTGGCTCGTTCTTCTGAAAATGTTTCTCAGTTACAGTACAAAATGATACATCACAATTTAGAAAGTTATAGGTAAACATGATTAACCTAATCAAATTTTAGGACAAAGGACTCATGACTCCCCTTTTTGTTTTTTAAGAAGATTTTTAAAAATATGATGAGCCTGTTCTACTATTGTCTGATCGGTTGGATTGTAAGATATTCCTGCTTTATGTTGGATATTCCCAACACTGAAGAAAATCCTGAGTAGAATGGGCAAGGTATACAAGGGCCATTATCAGTTTTAATTTGCTGAGGCCATCCTAAATGAGTAAAGGCCTCATGCCAGAGAGCTTGTATACTTTTTGCAGATTCTCCTGTTAAAGCAGATGCATGTAGGGCACCAGAGTATCAATAGAAATATGAATGTATTTGAATTTTCCAAAATAAGCATAATGAGTGACATCTGTTTGCCAAATTATTTGAGAACTTAGTCCTCGAGGATTAACTCCTATAGATGGCAGTGTTTTGCTAAGGGCTTGACAATCATGATATACTTTAATAATCTGCTTAGCTTGGAAAGACAGGCCCCCTGCTGTTTCTGCAAGCTGCAATAAGTTTAAGCAGGGAAAGATGGGAGTGGGGTGAGGTGCTCTGAAAAAAATATGTTTGGGACAAAAAATGGTTGTGCACCAAGGGCCTTTGTGACTCCATTGACTAACTGTTCCCTTTGGGAGAATAGTCAGTTCTTCCCCAAGGAAACAATCAGTGTTTACAGGTACTGAGTTAAAAAAACAGTACATTGTCTTCTGTGGAGAAGGGCTAGTTCCCCCTGGTAGACAGTATACCTATATTTCATTTTTACAATAAAGGTCATGACTCTGGCATAAACAAGGAGGATTCTTAATATTTTTTTAACATGTCACACCTCCTATCCCACTTAGAGCATGCTTTAGATTGACAAATTTATGAACACATTCACAACTTTCAGAAACAGTTTTTTCTCTACTGGCAAGTACATTTACTTTTTTTAAAATTGGAGTTTTGACCTGCTGCATTTCTGACCTCGGCCAGTTCACCCCTTCCTTAGGCAACCTGGTGGCCACCTGCTCCTGGGAAGTCACCGTATTGATGCCATACTTAGTGTGGATACTCCATCGGCATAGCACACAGCAGCCCAGAACTCCTGGGCTCAAGCGATCCTCCTGTCTCAGCCTCCAGAGTAGCTGGGACTATAGGCACACGCCACCGTGCAAGGCTGGTCACAACTGCACCAGAGTGTCCAGGCATGGGGAAGGCATCCCCCCAGAGCGCACCACACTGGAGAGAAAAGGAGGCAAGGGAAACAAACCAATCTCCCCTCTGTGCTGCTGCTCATCCTGTAACAGGGTACAGCCAATAGTGGGGCCCCAAAATAGGGATTTGGAATGGGACCCAGAACTCAGGGTATCCAGGAAATATTAAAAAGACATATAAGATGTCCTCACCCCTTCCCCCTCAGGTGTGAGTTGGGGGAAGGGACAAATGGAGCAGGGCAACTGAGAGTGGTTTTGCATAGCAACAGCTATCCAGCTAACCTCTGGCATGGTCATTTAGCATATCTACAACCTTTAACTGGTTTCATAGATATGTTGAATAGCTGTAGCTATGCTTTGAGCCAGGGAGAAGGGAGTGATTTCCATCCAAGATGGAACTGGAAGGCAACTCCCCCTATTTTTACAGTGCCTGCATGAGAGCTTGGAGATGATTGGTTCCAGGCCATGGGGCCACACCTGCCCATACTCACTATGGCAGCCCAGTAAAGCTGGAAGGATATGGGAGTGCTGGCAAGTATAGCCTATTGTGGGAGGAGTCAGAAATGGGGTTGCAGTGGAAGATTGGTGCAGGGATTTAAACGCTGATGTGGCAGCCATTAGAGAGAGAATCACATGCTTCTGGCAGAGTCGGGACCCCCACAGCCCTGTGAGGAATAATCACCATGTAGCTTTAGCAGAGAATCACCACTAGGCCAAAGCCAAGTGGTGACCCCCTACCCACAACTTAGGTGAAAGAGGAGCCACACAGCTTTGGCAGAGTGGAGATTCTCTCACAGCTTTGCCAGAGAGAGCCATGCAGTTTTGTCAGAGGGCAGACCCCTGCAGCTTTGGTGGAAGAGGACCACACAGCTTTGGGGTGCTCCCTTTAGCTGTGTGGCCTCGGAAGGAGGAGAGACTTTGCCTAGAAGAAGGGGGAAGGACTCTTGCCAGTAGGCCATGAGAAGGTGCCACATGGCTTTGGATTAATTAGAGATCCTGCTTGGATGATGACACAGCTGATGGTGTCAGGAGCATGGATTCTGGATGTTTGCTTCCTTTCCTGAGTTATGGTACCCTGAATTAGGGCAGGGGGAGAAGGAAGCACTGTGGGCATCTGTGGGTATCCAAAAGGAATTTGATATCTTAATGAAGACATTAGGTCACTACTTTAAGTCTATATAGCATTAAATAAACATTTCCTTTCCTTTTCACATATCTCTGGCATTGAGAGACGTCTTTCCTAGGGTGGTGGACATAACGAACCTTGGCCCCTGTGTTTGTTCTGTGACAATTTTTGGCGTACCTGGGTGGGCCAATAATTACCCCCCTTGGACCTGTATTCTGTAACAGTCCCTGGCAGAGAAACCCAGCCCCCACTTGACTCATCATGAGCATGCACATGCATACAGCTGCAGCCATGCTGCAAGCGTGCATGCACACCCGCACTGCTGCCAAGCTCATCGGGCGGGCTGTGAGACTCACAGCAACTGCAAGAAGGGCCTAGCTAGGGTGCTTTGGTCCCTTCTGTTTCATACTTCCAAAATGTAAAGATCCCTTATCTGGGAGACATTCAGCAGCCACAAAATGCTGCTGAACCTAAAACATTGCTCTTGTTCTTTAGAAAGCCATTCCCCATGGTTGAGGATTCGCAGAAAACTTCAAATAAATTTTTTAACAAATAAACTTTTCTGAAATTCCTCCCACCACAAGCACAGCAATTACAGAATCAGTCTCAATTTTGCTCTTTCTCCACCTGTACCTTTAAAGCCTTATGCAGGCAGATGGAGGGAGAGACAAAACTAACGGGGCCCCAAGAGGCGACTTAAAAGAAAGAATTTGCTGAGATACCTGTAAACTGTCCTGTAACTAGTTGATGTTTTTAAAGCTGATTAAAGGGGAAATCTTGGTTCTTTCTGCCAACCCCAGACCTAGTTTGGGGTTATTTCACAGCTATTGGCTTGTAGGTGTTTTTACAGTGTTGCAGTGAGCTCCATTGCCACTTTTAATTGCCTGACCCACACCTGAGAAGTTGCAGCAAAAGCTTGGGAGAGGGCGCAAGTCTCCTGCTTACTAAAGGAGGTACAGTTGCAAACCAGTTGCAAGAGAGAGTGACCTAGGAAGAAAACCTTTTTCCTCTGAAATCCAACACACCCCAAAAAGCATTCGGGGTTCTTGGCCCTTACCTGGGCTGATACATACATACTCCCAAGTTGGTGTGTCATCCATAATGATGATGACTCATGGCTGCCACAGTCCAGCTGCAGCAGGATCCAGGGGGTCCCGAAGGTGGGTAAGGTGTCGGCGCGTGGAGATCAGGCAATGACACACCTCAGGGGATGGTGAAGCACTGATTCGTTTATTACAAGCACAAGTGGATTTTTATATTTTCTTTTTTGGCATAGATCAACATTCGCAGGTGCATAGCATGATCAGTTAAGCAGAAAAAATCAATACAAAAGTAACCAGGAACAGTACGAAAGTTCTCAAAGATTCAGTTGCATTAAACAAAGATTATTTTGACCAGGATACCCATAAATCAGACAATTAGAATTTCTCAGAATCTGTTCATAG
>PVKU01017011.1:0-12722 GCA_004027475.1 Anoura caudifer | reverse complement strand
GACAGCCTTTCTTTGTTGCCACTTACTTAAAATATATAGAAAAATAAAAATAATTGAAAATTCTACCCAAACAGGTAATAACTGCTATTATATTAAGTATTTATGCTTCTAAACAAGGTGGGGGTGTGTGGAGTGGGATGGGTGGAGGAGGGCAAAAAGGGAAAAATTGAGAAATTATAATAAAATAACAATAAAAAATTATTTAATGAAAAAAAGTATATACCTTTCCAGACATCACTACTTGCAGATTTCCATTCTTGCACTTTCTCTGGATTTAATTTATTATTCCAGGTTTGTAATATAATGCAAAATTTGTAAACTTTCAGGCTTTGTCCCTAATGTGTGGGTTTATCAATACATTTTTCCCAGAGTGTTTTTATGTACTATTTTTATTATCATTCAGTTCAAAATATTTTTTAACTGCAATTGTAATTTAATTTGCAAGTTATTCAGAAGTATATTTTATAATTTTTAAATATAACAACTTCCTAGTTATCTTTTATTACAGATTGCTAGATTAGCTGCAATGAGAGCAAGATACATACTTTATATCATTTCAATTCTTTGATCTATTTTTTTGAAACTCGCTCTATAGTACAATTTGGTCAATGAAAAAAAAAGAAAAAGCTCCAAGCGTGGCTCTCTGCTGCTATCTCTTGTTAGTTTTGGGAATAAGACTTTAGTGCAAGTCAGCAAGAAAAGAGGTTGGTTCCAGTGGAATGTCAATGACTGTTAATGGCAATGGTATTTAGAAGTGTATTTTAAAATGTCTAAATGTATGGACTGTCCAGTTACCTTGTGACTGGTTTCCAGTAGGGCAAAGGAAGCAATAAACGTGTTTTATGTGCCATTTGTTGGAACTTGGTGTACAGTGTAATAAAGTCAGGTTTTTGGAAGTTCCTAGTGTGGTTGAAAATCATTTGTCATTTTCTTTGTTTCTTGCAACTTCCTTAAACAATGAAGGAAGTAAAATTCATTTAAAATAAATTTTCACTCAAGAGGTTAAAAAAATAATACTGCTATCATTTTATATGTAAAAGTAAAACGAACTCTTTGGTCAAGCCACTAATATGTGTCCCAAGTGTCACTCTCTGCTGCTATCTCATGTGAATTTTTGGGAATAACATCTTAGTACATGTCAGCAGGAAAAGTGGTTGATTACGGTGGAGTATCAGTGACTGTTGATTTTTTTTAAAGACTGTTTCGAGGTACAAGTCTCAGGTCCCAATGTCAGTGAGCAGTTCCTTGGGACCACTTTTTATGAGCACATCATCTAGACCAGACACCGGATTTGGGAGTGCACCATTGGTTCTTTTCTTTGATTATATGTTTAAATGACTCTTTATGTACATAAAAGATATTTATTTCTGTATGTTATTTACCACAAAATTGACTAAGTTGTATTATTTACAATAACTTCAAGTTAATATTCATGAGTTGTCAAGGTAAATAAGATATCATGCAATAATAAAGTTATGTTAGTTTAGCTGTATAAACCATGAAAAATAATTAAAGCTTGGAATAAAACATGAAGACAAGAAGAGTTAAAAATGCATTAGTTATAAGTTCACTAATAATTAAATAAAATATTCACATGATTCTTAGCATTGTAAATGAATTCAGGACCTGGAGCAGTGGTGTTTTAGAAATCAGAAGTATTTTGTAAGTAAAATTGTGCCCATTGTGGGTTATCTGAGGATCTCACAATATAGCAAAGGTCCACATTGTCAAAGAGGAGAATGTTTGATGGTAAATTCTGGCATCTAAAAGAGTAAGATTTTAGACTCTAAGTGATTTTAAGAAGCAATTATTGCAGATTGATTTATGGGCAATGAAAAGGGACAGTGACCGTCAGTGCTGTGGTTTATCTCAGTGTGGTGCAGTCTCTTAAGGTATCATATCTTCCTTGGCTTCTGAGCTTTTGTGGGTGTCTTCTTAGCCAAGGACATTCCTCCCCAGTCTCTGTAACATGGCCGGCATTTTTATTTATTTATTTATTTTTGTTGTTCTTTAGCTCTCAGCCTCCAGGCTGCCTGTCCAGAGAGAAGAGTGATTTGAGATCTAGGGTGCAAAGTCACATGCTGTTTGTATTCCAATTGACTCTTCATCCTGCTCCATATAGAGTAGCACTTCTCATTGCTGTGAGATTGGGGGATTTTTCTCTGCATTGTAGATGCTTATGAGCAATTGTTATCTCTATTCAGTGCATGACAGTAACTTCCACCTTAACCTCCCTAAGGACAATCTGAAACTCCATGCAATGTGCCAAATGTCCCCTGGGGGTGAAAATCAACTTTAGGTTAAAAACCACTGATTTTTTAAAAAAATTTTATTTCTTTATTTTCAGAGAGAAGGAAAGGGAGGGAGAAATAGAGGAAAGAAACATCACTGTGTGGTTGTCTCTCACGTGGCCCCCACTGGCGACCTGGCCTGCACCCCAGGCATGTGTCCTGACTGGAAATCAACCGGCAAGCCTTTTGCTCCCAGCCCGTGCTCTATCCACTGAAGTACACCAGCCAGGGCAGAAACCACCGATCTTGAAGCTGTGATCATCTTTGGAACCTGAGTAATCCAGCCTTGATATGCGGTATTTTTACTATCATTCCATGCAAATTATTTTCTAATTTCAATTGTGATTTTTTGGGGTGGTTATTTAGAGGTGTATTTCATAATTTGTAAATATAAGTATTTTCTAGTTATCTGTTGTTACTGATTTCTTGATTAATGGCAGTGAGAGCAAGGAATACACACACACACACACACACACACATTTTAGTCTTTTGAAAATTGTTGGAACTTGCTGTATATCACTATATGGTCAGTGTTTGAAAAAATTTCCAGGGTGCTTGGAAAGCATCTGTAATTTGCAGTTTTGGGGTGTAGTGAAGTACTTATGCACATTGAATGCAATTTGCTTCTCATGTTATTTTTAAAATATTTTTACTATTTTTTGTGGGCTTTATTGGTCCTGAAACAGAACCTGCATGATGGTTGTTTGTTAAATCACCTATTATGATTATTACTTTGTGTATTTTTTCATGTCACTCTGTTCTATATAATTTTGAGTTTATGTTATTAAGTGAATAAAAGTTTGGAACTATGTGGTAAATTGAAATTTCTGATATGAAGTACTCCTGTTTATGTCTAGTAGTGTTTTTTGTCTTCAAGTCTACCATGTTATTATATAATTTTCATTTGGCTAGTGTTCATATAGTATATTTTCCTGATGTGGATCCTGGCCGGCAGGATCTGTGTGTGTTGTGGCTGCTAGTGAACAAATACACACAGACAACAGAAGTCCTGTGGAGAAAAAGGGACGGCATGGCCACTCTCTGAGAGACAGAGGCCCTTGCCTGGACAGGCTTTTATTGTTTTTCTGAGTACATTACATGGAAGGTAATCCTCACTTACTATGCACAGGTTTACTGCAGGGGACGACTATTTACAGATAACAAAGGAAAGAATGCTTCTAATTACTTTAAAGAGAAGGATGTTGCAGACCAAGGGGGAAAAGCGGTTGAACCAGTCACACTTCATACTTGGGAGGTTAGGTCAGATTTTAGGAAGTTGCAGTAAGTAAGCACTTGCTGCCTCAATCCAGGGTGAGGGAGTTTTACCAAAAGAAAGTCTCATAGCAGTCCAGGCACAATGCAGGGTTGACTCCCCACGGGAAAACCTCTCCGAGGGCAAGGTCCTACATGCCACTCGCTCCGCACTGGTTTTCCACGTGAGGGCTGAGCTACATTTCCACACCACGCAAAGCAGTTCCCTACATTTTCCCATTCTTTCACTTTAGATCTTTTTTGCACGTTTCAGAGAGCTCTCAGTGTTTTATATTAGTTATGAGTGGCTATTAAAATCAATCAAAGAATTGATTTTTGGCAGAGGATGTCATGTAGGGGGGCTGATATTTTTCACATTCAGTTGTTCCAATACTTTTTTTTATATTACAAATATTTTCCCACAGATCTACATAGAGATTTTAGTCATAGAAAATTCCCATCTGACTTTGCATTTATTATTGGAGTTTGTATTCTGTCCCATTAATTTGTCTATTCAAAGGCCATTACCCCACTGTTTAGATAAATGTAGGTTTATAACATGATACATAGTTATATTTGGTTGGGCTAGGTTCTGTTTATTAATTTGCTTTTCCAAAAGTCTCTCTTCATTCCTCATTTTAACAAGTGTACTGAAAATGAGTTTGTTTTAGTTTTAAAATGTTAATATTTTAAACTGTATCACAATAAATTTATAAGCAACTTTGGGAAATTGACATCTTTATGTTTTTTTATCAAAGAACACGATGTTACTTTCCAGTTGGTCAAGTGTCCTTCATTGGGCATCATTTTAACATTTTGTTCATGCAGATCATGCACAGTCTTGCTAAGGTTAACGTTAGGCATTTTATGTTTTGTTGTTGGTGGTTCTTTTCCATTCTATCTTTAGCTTAGTGTTTCTCTACATACATATAAAGGATATTTATTTCTCGGTGTTATTCCCCCTCACTGTAATAAATTCTATTATTTGTAATCATTACATTGCTTTTCATGACTCATCAAGGTAAATAAGCTATTGTACAATAAGAAAATTGCATTACGTTAGTTATGTAAAATATGTAAAAATAGACAACGCTTGAAAGAAAATATGATGAGGTAGTGTGAGGAGTTAGAGAAAATTTTGTTGGTGTTCATTAATGATGAAATGAAAGAGGAACAGGATACTTATTTTTAAGTGAATTCAGGGTTTGGACCCCTGGTCTTGTAGAAAGCAGTGTTCTGTAAGTGAAATGGCGCCCCCTCTAGGTCATCTGAGGAACTCACGATACAGCAAATGTGCGCATACTCGATGTGGGAGATTTTAGATGGAGAGTTTTGGAATGTAGGAAAGCAAGAGTATTCACTTTTAGTAACGTCACAGAACAGTTATTAAGGAGTGATGTGTGAGCAATGACAAGAAAGCCGTCACCCTCGCAGCCTGCGGCTCTTCACCACCGTGACTCAGTCTCCCCAGGTGCCCGGTCCCTCCCACCTGCTGCGCTTGGGCAGGTGCCCGCTCAGCCTGGCCGCTTCCACCGCGGCTCGGCCACGCGCCGGGACAGGGAGCTCCACGGAGGCACGTCTGTCCCCCTCACCAGTGGGTGTCCTGCATTACGCACGAGACGCCCGTCCTCGGGCCTGACACCAGCAAACGCTTCCTCACAGGCACTTACCCAGTGAACGTGCTCCCTTCCCGGGGCAGACCGCCCTCCGGTCCGCGTCCTCGGTGTCCAGGTGGGGCCGCACCTGCCGGGCGCTGCGCTCGGTCTCCCTGCGGTCCCCACGGTCCGGACGGTGCCAGCGCCCTGCTCAGAACCAGCCTGTCCCCCCTCGGCCTGCCCGTCCCCTCTCTTCCCTCCCAGAGGCTGCAAGCCCGGGACGCGCTGGCAGAGGAGCCCGCGTGGGCGCAGGGGCGTCGGTGGGGCCGTGGGGACGGAGGTCTGGGGAAGGAGAGCGGAGCCGGGCGAGGGCGATGCGGGTCCCGGGACTTCGGGAACTTCGGGAACTTCGGGAACTTCGGGAGGGGGAGTCACCAGAACGCTGCCCGGGGTGGGACCAAGGGGTCAGGAGGGGTGTTAGGATGGTGGAGGTGCAGGCGGGGCTGCGATCCCGGCGGGTCGGGGTTCGGGGGCAGGAGCCCCGGGGAGGAGGGGAGGGCGGCGCGCGTCTGGGCAGAGGACGGGACCCTGGCGCGCGGTGCTGGGAAGCGGCGGGTACCGGCGAGGGTGGACCCGAGCGGTCTGGGGAGGTTTGAACGGGTTACGTTGGGAGCGGGACGGGGAAGGGCCCGCGCGGAATTCGGGGAGAACCGAGGGAACGGAGGTTCGGGGAGGAGGACCTGCGGGCGGGCGTAGGTGACCCCAGGAGGGTTTGGGGGGAGAGCGACGGGGTGGGAGATGGAACACAGGTCGCGCGCTCACACGGCTTTGGGGGGTCCCTCTCCCCCGTGGGAAGGAAAGGAGAGCGGAGTGGAGCGGCCTCAGAGCGAACAGCGCTGCGCGCCCGGCCCGAGGCCTGTCACGGGCGCGCGGGGCGCAGCGCGGGTCCCGGGGTTCCCGGAGCCGGGGCGGCTGAGGGGTCACCTGGATGCGCTCTCCAAAGCCGCCTAGCTCACCTCTCTCTTTCCTGGTTATGAAAGAAGAAAACCCGGGAAAATCGGCGTCGGGGGAGCGTGGTGCAGGGGTGAAGGACCTCTCCCCTTTTCCGCGGTGCGCGAACAGGGAGAGGGTCATGGACCCCACGTGCGGACGCGGAGGCTCCGGACACCTGAGCCAGGGCCCTGCGCACACGGGCGGCCTCCGGCAGCGGGGTCGTTCCACGCGCGCCTTTCTCCCGACATTCCGCTTGTTTAGGTGCCAGTAGGGAGAGTCAGCGTGTACATGTCAGGAAGGTCCCTGATGAGACAAATGTCCCTGTCCGAGCGGACGCCGCCCCGGTGGACGTCTGGTTCTCACTGTGCGCTCGGCCGGGGAAGGGCGGAGACAGAGTTTGGGGACAGTTCTGGTCCCTCAGTGAAGTGGTTGATGGGGGGGGTCTTCTTCGCTGTAGCCACCGAGAGCAGTTCTCCCTAAAGATGAACGTGAACTTTGATACTGTGAGAAAATTGGGCGGTTCGCACGTGGACTCGAAGAACCAGGCAGAAGGTGTCAGAGGATAGTAGCTCCCCACCCACCCCTCCTTGCTGGAGTTGGGGCCTTTCTTGCGTCCGGAATCCCTCGGGGGTCGGTGTTGGTCTGTGACTTGCGTTGCTGGATAACGGGGACCACAGCGTTGGCGGCCTCCTTCTGCCCTCTACTGTCTCCAGTGTGACCCGGCCCCAGGGTCACAGCACGCAGAGCTGCTGTGACGGGACCCCCTGTGCTTTCTGGGATGGACCCTTCCCCACACTCAGGGGCCCCAGAGCCGAGGTGACGGAACCACTCATTTTCCTGGTGGGAGAGTTTTCCAGATGCACAGGGGACAGAGCCAGTGTGACGGGCTCCTTACTGCGTCAGGTGGGAGCCCTCCCCACGTCCACAGGACTCGGCTGTCACGCAGGACTCCTCTCTTTCCCAGGTCAGGGCCCTCTTCACTGTGACAGGACCCCACTCCTCGCAGGGAGAGGCCCCTTCCCACACTCCCAGGACTCAGAGTTCAGATGGCAGGGCGCCTACTTTCTCAGTGAGGGGCCCACCTCACATTCACAAGACCCCGAGGTGATGAGACAGCACCCCAGCCATCTGACATGGGACCCCCACACACTCTCGGGGACCCTGGCTGATGTCAGAAGACCAGGGGTCCTCTCGGGTGGGACCTCTCCTCCTGCTCACCACACCCAGCGCTGACTCGAAACCACAGCTTCCTCCCCCTGGAGGGGCTTCTTCCTGCAATTCCCAGACCCAGGGCTGAAGTGACAGGACCCCCAGCTTTCTCTGAGAAGCCCCTGTTGCCGCACCCACAGTGCACAGGCGATGGGACAGGACCCGTCACACCCACAGGCAGGGATGTTCCCCGCAGTCATGGACCCACAGCCTCTGTGCACCTCGTGATCACGGGGCCGGTGTGGCTGAGCCCTGTGCTCTCGGAGGGGGACTGTCTTTAGGTTCCCAGGACCCAGAGCTGAAGAGACAGGACCCCCTGCTCTCTCAAGTCAGACCCCTCCTCACAGTCACCAGGCTCAAAGGTGAGGAGTTGGGACACTTACATTTCACAGGGAAAGACCTTTCTCAACCCTCACAGGACACAGGCGTGCAGTAATAGTACAGTCCTGTCTCTCGTGTGGTCCTCTCCACACCCAAGTGGCCGTGGCCTGAGGCCACAGGACCCTTGGACCCACAGGTCTCAGGTGGGGAATGTGCACATTCTCCCATTTTGGGGAATGACGCCTCAGTACAGGTCAGCAGTAAAAGTGGTTGATTCCAGTGAAATATCAATGACTTTTGATGGCAGGGGTTTTTACAAGTGCATTTGAAAACATGTAAATGTCAGGGCTGTCCAGTTACCTTGTCACTGGTTTCCAGATTAACAGCCAGGAGAGCAATTAGCGTGTTTTATGTGACAGTTCTTGGATCTGACTGTATAGTGTGATAGAGCCAGCTTTCTACAATTTCCAGGTGTGCTTGAAAATTGTAATTTGCTTTTTGTTGCAGCTTTCTTAAACAATGCAGAGGTAAAATTTATTTAAAATTCTCCACCCAGAGTTCAGAGAAAGTAAGTAAAACACAAGCGCTCTCATTTTATGTACGTGCCCTTGCAGACATGTGTATGGGCTCCTTTCCTCAGCTTTGCTTAGATTGAGTTTACTATGTTAGGTTCCTTGTAATGGTAAAAAGGGAAGGAACCTTTTTGTGAAGCCAATAGTAGCAGTGTGTTTCCAACTGTCAGTCTCTGCTGCCATCTGGCGGTCATTTTCGGGAATGACGCCTCAGTTCAGGTCTGCAGGAAAGTGGTTCATTCCAGTGGATTATCAATGGCTTTTGATGGCAATGGTGTTTACAAATGCGTTAGAAAACGTCTAAATGTCAGCACTGTCTAATTGTCTTCTGACTGGTTTGCAGGTTAAGGGCAAAGGGAGCGATAAACGCATTTCATGTGACGAGTGTCGGAACTGGCTCTGTAGCACAGTAGCAGCAGATTTTGACAAGTTGCAGTTGTGCTTGAAAATCTTTTGTAATTTGATTCGTCTCCTGCAGCTTCCTTAAACAACAAGAAAAGTAAAGTTTATTCAGTATTCTTTACCATGGTGTAAAATATAAAATAGAATACATAAATAAAATAAAAGCGTCATCATTTTATGTATGAAATGTCTTGGGGACATGTCTTGGGGCTCTTTGTCTCTCTTTTGTCTGTTGTCTTTTACTATTTTAGTTTCCTCGTATGGGTGCAAAACCTGGTACATTTCCAGTTTCTGTTTCTAACGTGTATTTCTGGGTGAACATTTCTTTCTCAAGTTTTGGCATGTAGTATGTTAAGCATATTCCAGTTAAAGTGATTTGGTATCTCAAATGGTGGTTCGTTTTAGAGATTGATTAGGTGTCTGTTTCATGAATACCAAACAACAGAACTTTCCAGTCACCCACTTTCAGTGAATCTCGCTTAAGTGATATGAGAGCAAAAAACTCACTGTATATGATTTCAATGCTGCGATGCTGGTTGAATCCTGCTTTATACCGGGTTAGCCAAAAAGTCAGTTTGGCCCCTCACCGCCCCCGCCTTCACCCCACCATCATGTGACTCTGGTTCATGTACTTGTCTGTAACTTCATTTGAAACCCTTTGGTTAAACTGTATCATGACAGATGTCCTATCAGCATGCGTTTAAGAAAAACTCATTAGAACTGTTGAGTGTGTGACCATTTTCATACTGAAGATGGAGGAGCAGAAGTAATATGTTCAGTACATTACTCTTTGGCATATCAAGAGGGTTAAAATGCCAGTTACATGGAATACCAGATTTGTGGTGTGCACAGGAAAGTGGTGTGATGGATTCAACGTGTCAGAAGTGGTTTTCAAAGTTTCACGTCAGGAATTTCTTGTGTGAAGGTTCCCCACCCGTCGGATGACCAGTTGCAATTGAAGCTATCTCGTCCAGACATTAATCAAGGACAGACCACATCATGCCACGCTGGAGGAGGTGACATACTCAAAAAACCCTAATCAAGTGTCGGAAATCATTTTCACCAGTACGGTTACATTAATTGCTTTGATGTTTGGGTTCCACAGTAGTTCACTGGGGAGGAGGGAGGAACCCTTCCAGACCACAGTTCCACATGAGATTCTCTATTGAAATGCAAGGAAAATGTTCCGTTTCCAAGACAAATTGTGTGTGTGGGGGGTGAGGGGTGGGAATGAATCATTGATATTTGACATTAATGTGGATTGGGAGAGGTCGTGGGCATGCTAAGGGAACCACCAGCAGCCAGTCCAAAATGTGCTCTGCATCCATAGAAGGTGATGCTGTGGATATGGTTGGATCGTTATGGGGTCCTGTCCTAGGAGCTCCTCGCTGGAAACCAGGTGGTTACTTCCAAAGTACTGCTCCCCATTGGACCAGTGGAACCCACTGCCCCAGGGAAAGAGTCCTGCATTTGTCAGCAGAAGACGCTAAGCTTCCATCAGGGTAAGGTGGGAGTTCACATTTCTCTTTGGTGATCAGGGGAACAGGGTTCCAGCCTGGCTGGGCAGTCTTGATTCACCCACAGTGCGCATAAGACTTTGCACCCTTGGACTGCCAGTTATTTCAGCCTTTCCTAAATTCTCTTAGGGGAGAAAAATGTCCAGTTCATGGAAGACTGCAAAAGGCACCTGAAGAGTTCTGTGCTCCAAAAGATAACAATGTTGTGTGCAGATGGAATGGTGAAGTCAGCTGAACCACAGCAGAGGGCAGTGGAACTAAATGATGAAACCATTGTCCAGTCACATTGTTGAGGAAAAGGAAATATGTGCCTGTCATTGCATCTGACCGGAAAATCCGACTGAACCTTGTGGCCAAGCAGATAGTAGTGTCCCAAGTGTCTATCTTTGCTGCCATCTCGTGGTCACGTTGGGGCATGACATGTTAGTTTAGGTCAGCAGGAAAAGTGGTTGATTCCCGTGAAATATCAACGACTTTTGATGGCAGTGGTATTTTCAAGTATGTTAGAAAACATCTAAATGTCCGGACTATATAGTTACCTTGTGACTGGTCTCCAGAGTAACGGCTATGGGAGCAATTAGCATGTTTTATGTGATGTTTCTTGGAAGTGTCTTTGTAGCATAATAAAGGCAGGTTTTTACAAGTGCCAAGTGTGCTTGAAAGTCGTTTGTTATTTGCTTTGTCTGTTGCACCTTCCTTATACAACACGGAGGTAAAACTTACATATAACGATGCTACAAGAGATACAAAAAAAGCAAAGTAAAATACCAGCGCCGTCCTTGTATGTACGTGCCCTTCGGGGCGTGTCTAGGGGCTCGTTTTCTCCACTTTGCCTGGACTTTGTTTACCATGTTGGGTTCCTCATATGGGTGCAAAACTTGTGCATTTCCAGGTTCTGTTTTTGGCCTGTGCATTCAAGGGTGAAGATTTTTTTTCTCAAGTTTTGTTACAGAGCATCTTTACCATCATTAAGTCCAGTTATTTTGTAATTCCAATGGCAGTATATTTCAGAGGTTCTGTAGGAGTGTAGTTCAGAAATCCCAAAGAACAGAACTTTCTAGTCATCTATTCTCTGTGAATGCCAGCTTAAGTGCTCTGAGGGGAAAAACGATATTGTATTGGATTTTGAGGTGGCGATGCTTGTTGAACCTTGCCTCAAATCAGGCTGGTAAAAATGTCAGTTGGGCCTCCCACCCTCCCCCACCACCCCCCCACCTCATTACCTCACTCTGATCATGCATACTTGCCTTTAACGTCATTCATAATCATTTTGTTAGACTGCATGGTGACAGCTGTCATACCTGCTTGTGCTAAAAAAAATCTCATCACAACTGGTGAATGAATGTGTGGTCATTTTAACACTGAAGATGGATGAACATAAGCAACATACTCAGCTCTTTAGGCTTTGTCATTTCAAGAAAGGTGCAAGCGCAACCGTAAGGCAAAGAAAAACTTGTGGAGTGTATGGAGACATTGCTGTGAGTGATGGAATGTGTCCGAAGTAGATTTTGAAGATTCATGCTGGAGATTTCTCACATGCAGTTGCCTCATGGGTCGGCAGACCAGATGCAGTGGAGAGCCATGCAGGGCAGATGTTCACTGAGGACAGACCACGTTATGGAACATGGCAGACAGGCCACATACTCAAAGTATCCTAATCAAGCATTGATTTCAAGCAAAATCAATTTGCACCAGAACAGTTAGGTTAGTTGCCCTGATGTTTGGGTTCCACAGAAGTTAAGTGGGTAGAAGGGGGGACCCATCTTGACAGCATATCCACATGTCGTTCTCTATTGAAATGTAGGGAAAACATTCTATTTTCAAAATAAATTGTGGGGGAGGATGAATTGTTGATATGATAGAACAATGTGGAATGGGGGAGATTGAGGGTCAGCATGATCTTTACCCAAAAGAGGTGATGTTGCTCTTATGGTGGTTTCTGGAGGGGGTCCTGCAAAAGGGGCTCCTTATGGAAAGCTAACAGCTTACTCCCAAGAAGTACTGCTCCACATCAGACCAACTGAAAGCACTGCCTGAGGGAAAGAGTCTGGAATTTGTCAGCAGAAGACACGTAAGCTTCGTGGTAAGGTGAGAATGTTACAGAGCAACAGAAGGTCCGTTATTGTCCGCCACCTTATGGAAAGATGCCTCTCAAAGCCAGAGATTTGTGAAAAGGAAAGGAAATGTTTATTTAATGTTATACAGAGTTAAAGTAGTGACTTAGCATCTTCATTAAAATATCAAAGTCCTTTAGAATACCCACAGACGCCCACAGTGCTTCCTATCTCCCTCTGCCCTAAGTCAGGGTACCGTAATTGCAAGGAAGAGAAGCACACGTCGGGATCCAGGCTCTCGACACCATCAGCTGAGTTGTCGTCCAGGCAGGATCTCTAATTAATCCAAAGCCATGTGGCACCTTCTCATGGCCTACTGGCAAGAGTTCTTTCACCCTTCTTTCAGGCAGTCTCTCTTGCTCCCAGGCCACACAGCCAAAGGGAGCACCCCAAAGCCGCGTGGTCCTTCTTCTACCAAAGCTGTGGGGAAGGGGTCCCCACTCTGGAAAAGCCACGT
>PVKU01017010.1:0-12742 GCA_004027475.1 Anoura caudifer | reverse complement strand
CTGTTCGTAGTTTTGATCTTCTTTTTCTTAGATAAGTCCCTTTAACATTTCATATAATAAGGGCTTAGTGATGATGAACTCCTTTAACTTGACCTTATCTGGGAAACACTTTATCTGACCTTCCATTCTAAATGATAGCTTGGCAGGACAGAGTAATCTTGGATGTAGGTCCTTGCCTTTCATGACTTGGAATACTTCTTTTTAGCCCCTTCTTGCCTACAAAGTTTCTTTGGAGAAATCAGCTGATAGACTTACGGGAACTTTTTTGTAGGTAACTGTCTCCTTTTCTCTTGCTGCTTTTAAGATTCTCTCCTTGCCTTTAATCTTGAGTAACATAATTATGATGTGCTTTGGTGTGTGCTCCCCTCGGGTCCAACTTCTTTGGGACTCTCTGAGCTTCCTGGACATCTTGGAAGTCTATATCCTTTGCCAGATTGGGGAAGTTCTCCTTCATTATGTTTTCCAATAAGTTTTCAATTTCTTGCTCTTCCTCTTCTCCTTCTGGCATCCCTATGATTCGGATGTTGGAATGTTTAAAGTTGCCCCTGAGGTTCCAAAGCCTCTCCTCATTTTTTTGAATTCTTGTTCCTTCATTCTGTTCTGGTCGAATGTTTATGTCTTCCTTCTGTTCCAAACCTTTGATTTGAGTCCCAGTTTCCTTCCCTTCATTGTTGGTTCCCTGTACATTTTCCTTTATTTCACTTTGCATAGCCTTCACTTTTTTCTCTATTTTGTGACCATACTCAACCATTTCTGTGAGCATCCTGATTACTAGTGTTTTGAAGTCTGCATCTGGTGGGTTGGCTATCTCCTCATTGCTTAGTTGTATTTTTTTTCTGGAGCTTTGATCTGTTCTTTCATTTGGGCCAATTTTTTTTTGTCTCCGTTCACCTGTTACATAGTAAGGGGCAGAGCCTTGGGTGTTCACCAGGGTGGGGCAACCCTTGTCACTGTATATGGGGGAGGGGTCTGAGAGGGAACAATGCTGCTTGCTGTGTTCTCTGCTGACTTTCAGTCACTTCCCCCACTACCCACAAGCAAATTGGGCCCTTCTGGTGCTGGTTTCTGGGTGAGTGGGTTTGTGTAAGTTCTAGGAACCTGTGGGTCTCTCCAACAATTTCTTCTGTGAGTCTGGGAGTTTCTCTTCCTGCCCCAACACCTACAGGTTCTTGCAAATCAGAGGTTTTGAGGCTTTGTTTCTCTGCACTGGAACCCTATGTTGT
This sequence comes from Anoura caudifer, assembly GCA_004027475.1. Classification (NCBI taxonomy): domain Eukaryota; kingdom Metazoa; phylum Chordata; class Mammalia; order Chiroptera; family Phyllostomidae; genus Anoura; species Anoura caudifer. Next base: position 11,519 of record PVKU01017010.1, on the reverse strand, counting down.
GTGGTCTGTCTTGCTCCTCAGTTGTTCTTCCCGGTGTATCCACATACAAATGTGGGACCACCCATTCCACCAGCCACTGCCTTACCCACCAGGTCCTCCAGCTGCAGCCTTGCTGCACATTCCTTCTGCCCCAGTGCTCCTCTCTGCCCCTCCTACCAGTCTGGATGAATGTTCCTTCTTTAATGTCTTGGTTTTCAGACTTCCATATAGTTTGATTTTCTGGCTGTTTTGGTTATTTTTTTTTTGTTTTAAATTTGTTGTTGTCCTTCTTTTGGTTGTGCCAGGAGGCAAAGTGTATCTGCCTACACCTTCATCTTCGCCAGAAGTCCCTGGAAAGATACAATTTTCAATGCCCCCTCCCCCTTGCATACTGTGGTAGTTTAGGAATGTAAAGCTAGAAAAATTATCCTAAGGAAAAACACATTCACTTGAATAAATTATGAAGGAAAAAAAGAAGATTGGTACTTTCATCAACATGATCAAACATTGCTAAATGTTGGAATAGAAACATTGCTTGAAACATGAAAAGATTATTAAAATGTAAGGATATATAAAGTTTTTTTAACAACCCATCCTAAGAGATTATTCTGACATCAATTTCCTAATCTAAACTTTCATCACTATTTTGTTCACTTGCCTCATGCCTAGTTCATTTCTCTATAGCTTTGGCCTTGGCAAAATATCAGAATTGTTCCACTCATCTATCTGCTGGATGTGATATAGGTTGTTCACCACAACTTTGTTCAGTTTTCTAGTTTTCAGTCAGTCTCTGGTCCAGCATATGTAGTACAGTGATTATATAGTTATACAGTGAAAGATGATGTATATATTTCTCAGGACATTCAACTTTTTAAAAAAGTTACAATTCACTTAACTGGGTAGGGAGAGGAAGACAGTATCTCTAACAATGCTGACCTGAGAGTGACTCCAGATGGACATGCTCTGGGGTCATTTCTCCCAGTACTCCTTGTTCCCAGAAACAAGTCTATTGTTATTCACATATTTTTTATAAGAGGTTAAATTTCTCATGGGTTGTGTATAAAATTTTATTCGTCAAGAGGAGCAATGGTAAACATGTAACATTCAAAGAAACAGCACTTTAAAATTAGGCCTAATGTTTGAGCATTCTGACTGTCTTTCTCAGGGAATGTGTGAAGTCTCTTGGTGGAAAAGATGAAAAAAGAGAAAACAAAAAATGAAATGACTTTGGCCCTGGATGGGTGGCTTAGTTAGTTGAAGCATCATCCAGTCTACCAAAAGGTTGTGGGTATGATTCTTGGTCAGGGCACATAACTAGGTTTCGGGTTTCATCCCCAATTGGGGTGTGTATGGGAGGCAACCAGTCAATGTTTCTGTCTGTCTGTCTCTCTCTCTCTCTCTACTCCCACACCTTTTCTCTCTCTCTAAAATCAATAAACATATCCTTGGGTGAGGATTTAAAAAAATCAAGGGACTTGGGCCACAGAGGGATATCATAGTCACAATCACTTATCTGAAATTCCAAACTCAAATATCTGACATCTTTTTTATTTATTGGCTACACACTTCAGGCCAAATCTCACCAGACTTGCCAGATTAGCAAAATGACCTCATCTGACTTGGTCTGAGGCTATTAATAGTCCTTATTTATCTCACTTGATGAAGAATCATAGGTTTGCTACAGAAATATTAATGTGTTTGATTAGAGAGTATCACCTATATCCATTTGGAATATGATATGTACACCATATTTATTTTCTGAAATTTGAAAAATTCTGATATGAATATACTTGACCAGTAGGACTTTAAATAAAACTGAATAACCTGTAATGCAAGAGAAACTACCTCGACTTTAAACATCCCTCTCTTCTCTAGCTCACATGCTTTAGTGCCTTACACCAGAGATTCTTAAATGTTAACTGGATCTCAGATATATGGATCTCCCTGCCCTCCCTCCTTACCCACCCTCATTTCCATAGCCCATCATTATAATCATCTCTTTCATTTGTTTGCCCCTCTATCCCTTTGTTGAATTTGCCTGGTATATCTCCATTCTTTTTTCAACTGATTATCTATCCACTTTGTCCTTTACCAAAGCAGCTGAACATTGGGGAAAGAAATCACATAATAGTGCTGACTGGTTTCATTTAAATTAATAACCACAATCTCTACCAGACACTGATGGACAGTTCTGCTTTGTTTCCTTGGTAATTTCTCTTTTCTGCTTGCTTATGTGACTGTGTCACTCCTTCTTATCTCCTTATAAAATATCCAAAATCAATTGCCTGTCACACTCAGATGAAGACTTCAATTCATACTTCATTAAAAAAAAATAAGCATTTTGCTTGTTTGTTTGTTTTGTTGTTTAGGTTCCTGTTAAAGGTGAGACCATATGGTATTTGTCTCTCAGTGCCTGGCTTATTTTGCTTAGCATAATGCTTTCCAGTTCCATCCATGCTGTTGAAAAGGGTAGGAGCTCCTTCTTTCTTTCTGCTGCATAGAATTCCATTGTGTAAATGTACCATAGTTTTTTGATCCATTCATTTATTGTTGGGCACCTAGGTTGCTTCCAGCACTTGGCTATTGTAAATTGTGCTGCTATGAACTGAAATAGAGAACAGGCTGACAGTGGCCAGAGTGGGAGAGGGGAGGGAATTTCAGGGGAAGTTCAGGGGAAAAGGGGAAGGGTTTACAGGAACAAATATAAAGGACACATGGACAAAAACGGGGGGGGGGTGGAAATGGGAGGGAGGTGGGGAGGGGTGGGTGGGTGGAATGGGATGAGAATAAAAGACAGAAAACTATACTTGAACAACAATTAAAATAAAATTTAAAAAATAATAAAAAATATAAGCAGAAAAAAATGAACTTATTTATCTTCCCTCCATCAATCTATCAACCTAGTTTCTGTCTGTACTTGTCTAACCTAACCTAAGCAACCTAACTACCAATCATACATGTGCAGTATGCCTTCTCTCCTATTTTAACAGAAGAAATATCCCTGTTTATATCTAAAACCATCCCCTCTGTCAACCTCTCTGATTTTCTCAAGGACATTCATTCTTCCCCCCCCCCTCCTCCCTGCATCATCAACGTTTTCACTGACTTTTTCTCATTTGCATCCAAATATGCCATAGTATTTCCTATATCCCCTCCATGCCATTTCTCTGGCTCTCATCGATACAATTTAAAACAGAAGTCATTAGCATCATTCCCTCTTCTTTCTCTCCTTGCCACAGTTCCAAAAGTCTATCAGTGTCATCATAACTCTGAGATTGCTCTTGTCAAGGTAACAGTGACCTACCTACAAGTGGCCATATGCAGTGGTCACTTCTGGAGCCTCACCCTGATCTTTTAGTTGTCCCACATTTGAACTTTCTCTTCTAGAACTCCTGTCTTCTCTCAACTTCTGTTGACAACACAATCTTCTGATTTCTTATATTTTTGGTTATTTCTTCAATATCCTTTGCTGCATGCCCAACCTCTACCATTAAGGGTGTCTCAGAATTCAGTACAGTGCTCTTCTCTCTTCCCTGTTTCACTGGATGATTTTTATTTAATCCCATGGCTTTATATAAGACCCCAAACTTGACACATGAAGTAGTCCTGGTCTTGAGAATTGGATCCACATATCTAATTGTCATTGTAACTCTCTACTCAAAAATCTATTGGTCACTTTAAACAACATTCAAACACAGGATCCTTGATATTTTTCCACCTAAGCTGTTCTTCCCCATTATCTCCCTGTTAGTAAATAGTAAACACCACCATTCATCAGCTGTTCAAGGCAAATTTTAACTCCCTCTTTCTCTTTATTGAAAAATGCAATCTATCAGCAAATCCTACCACATTCATTCCTAAAATGTGTCCCGATTCCATTCTCTTCTCTCCATTTCCCTACTTTAAACTCCCAATATGTCACACTTAAATAGTTATAGTAGCTTTTGTATGTCTCCCTATGTATACTTTTACTTCTCTATAATCAGTTCTCTACATAGCAACTAAAACAACTTTTAAACACATACAGGTATATGTGTGTCCTGTCTCAAACTCTTCTGTGGCTCCCATTTCACTCAGAAGAACTCCAAACTCTTAGCCTAGGCCCACAGGCTGTGATGACTTGGACAGGCTCTGCATCTCAGCCTCTTTTCCTGTCCTTCTCCACATTCTTCCTCTCCCACTGACCCCAGCTGTTCTGCCTTCTCTCTCCCTCTTCTCCACACACATCAAGCTTTTTTCCACATCACTTGCTCTTACCTCTGCTTGAAACTTTCCCTCCATGAACTCTATATTTCTGGTTCTTTTTTTTATCACTCAGCTTTCAATATAAAAGTCACCCTCCAGTCACTCTGTCACATCCTTCTACATGACAGAAATCAGTCATTGTTGGCACTTCTCCCTAAGTCCTCACATTCAGCTAATCAATGAGTTTTATTTTCTCTCTTCAATCTTGCTAAAGTCCATTAATTTTATTTTCTTTCCACTGCCAAAACCTGAGTATAAGCTACCTTCTTTTCTTTCCTGGACTATATCAGTAGCCTACCAACCACTGCCCACATTTGTACCTGCTCCCTTCTGTTCTGTGTACATCCATCATGTAGTGGCCTTAAGTAGACAACTCCAGTGGCTTCTTGTTGCTCTTAGGGTAGATTTCAGAATCCTTAACAAGATCTCTAAGTCTCTGATCTGGCCTCAACATTTCTCTTCAGCTGCATAAGCATTCTTTCTTTTCCTACATAAGCATTCTTTCAGTTCCTGAAATATTTTACACCACCTTCCAACTAAGTCCATTTCTTTTCCTTGACTTGTAACGCCTCTTCACCCTCTTCTTTTGTTTTTGTAATTCCTGCTTGTTCTTCAATTTGCTTAGAAATCATTTTCACAAAAGTGCCTCTCTTGAGTACCCTCCAAAACTATATTTGCTCTTCCTCTCTTATAGTATCATAGCATCCTATACTTCTCATTCACTATACATATTAGGTAGCACTTAATTCATTCCTCTTTACTGTCTGCCTCCTTTTATAGACCATGTCTCATCAGCTATAGCACCAAAGTAAATGGCATGAGATTGGGGGTGAGCTTGTCTGGGCTCTAATCCTGGTTTCTCTTCTTTCTAGCTATGTGAACCTCAGCGGATTACTCAGTGTGGGGGAGCTCCATTCCACAGAGCTCTCCCAGCTGCTGATGAGAATGAGTCTACCAAGACATGATTTGCTTGGGGAGGAAAGGCTGATTAGTCTCCCAGAGGAGAAAGGCCTTGAGCCTCTTTCTCAATGGGCTTTTATTGGGTTTAGTTTGCATAAGAAACAGCGTGTATATGTAAAGCTCATCAATAGTTATCAGGCAGTAATGATCAAGGAATAGATAACATTCAAAGAACTATAAGGGCTTATTCTGAGTCAGAGTCAGATAGATACAGTGATGTCAAAGGGCCATAAAACTTTGGGGAAAAAGTTCATTTTATGCTTGGACCCTTAACATTTAAATTGAGGGCATTCTTAGCAAAGCAGATTTCACAGGATTTCACGCATTCTTTCTTAGGCCTGATCAACCCCAGGAACCACCCATTCTGGCACAGGGCTGCACCTTCCTCAGGCTTTGTTTTAGGCTTAAGTCAGGTGGGGGCAGTAAGGCAGCCAACAGGTTAGGAGACTTTTTACAGATAGAATGAGGACTCAGGCTATAACAAAGCCAAGGGGTGAGGGTCTTTGGTCCCTTTTCTATAGTCCCCTCAGTCCTTCCCTTATGGTTCCTTTGCAACTATACCTGTCTTAGGTTGTTCCTCCCTTGAGGAATCTTACACATCATTAACTAACCAGTCATCTGCCTGGGCTAAGCAGGGGGATTTGAGAGAGAGGATGTTTTTGTCTCCTTAGAAGCTTATGGTCCCAAGGTCTTTTTACTCAGCCTTAGTCATAGAGGGTTACCATGGCTAAGCTTCTGAAACCAGGCAGGGCAATTCCCAACAATTTAGACCTTCTTGATCAAAAATTAAGGTCATTACACTACTTAGCATATAGACTTGTTTTGAGGCTTTAAAGAGTTAACAAAATAAAGCACTTAATAAATCATCATGATTGTCATTATTGTTATAAGGGCTGGGATTAGATCTGTCTCATCCATCAGGACACATCCAATAAGTATTTGTCAAATATGTAAATATTTTTTACAAGTTAATTAAAATCAGAAGTAATCATATTAAATGTGTAAATGTACACTAGGCACTTTAGGGGATACAGAAATTAACGTGACATAGTTTTTATGATTAAGGAGTTTTCAAACTCAGTCAATGAGAATGAGACACAGAAATGTAGTGTACTCCAAGGGAGGGGCTGCAGTTGACACATCTTTGTCTCCTGGGTATTTTCTCTGGAGAGGAGCTCATAGATTATGTTCTGTGTGTGCCTGCTGAGCAAGCACCCACTGGCTGCCCCACAAAGGACAATGTAGAGAGCTCTGGGAAGAACAGAGGTGGGGTGGAGAGTGACAGGAAGTGAGGGGCATTGTTGGAAAAGGAAAACAAAAGCACAGAGCTGAGAAAGCAAATGCGGAATGCAATAGTCTAGATGTGGAACAGTGGTCCTCCAGTTGTACTGGAACCTGCTCCATCAACATCATCTGAGAACTTGTTAGAGATGCAAATTGTTGCATCTCCCCAGATTTACTGAATCAGAGAATTCTGGTGGTGAGACTCAACAGTCTGTGTTTTAACAATTCTTTCTTTGGGTTCTGATACTAAAGTTTGAGAACTTCAAAGTTTGAGGTCAATGGGTCTAGACCAGTGGTTTTCACTGGTGATATGTGAATACCCAGAGGTTTGCAAAGGTGTACCAAGGGATGCATACAGTAGCAATAACAGCATAATTTGAAGCTCCCCTACACATTGAATAGGCAAGTGTGGCAGTTAGTGCACAGTTGTGACTGGTCACAACCATCACTGTTTTCAAATATCATATTGCTTTTAAACATTTTTAACCACATTTTTGGGATGAAAAAATAAGCTTTAGTTTAATAAATAAATAAATATTGGTGTTAAAATATGTTATTAAGAACACGATAAAATTTCTATAAATTTGCCTCAAGATGACCTCCACCAGATTCACAAAGTCATGCATCAGAATTCTTATAAACCTCATTAATATGTCTGAAATGTTTAAAAATAGACAGAAAAGAAGAAAAATATAATAGTTATCATATCTAGTTTACCTTTCTAACTAGTAAAAATGTGCTATGTGGAAAGGGTTTGCAAGTAACAGCCTAAACATTCCTTTCAGATCATCATTAAAATTTAACAGTTATAAAATCAACCAGTCAATTTTTAAACTGTGAAGCGCAAGAATTCTAAACAGCTGCTAAAGTACTCAATTCCTGATGGTATAACACATAAATTTTTCTTTATATTTTAATCTACATCAGCCCCCAAATCACACACAGTGTCATTTTGAAATTTGTTACTAAACCACCCCTTTTTCTTACATAAGTAAAGTAAATCAAACAGGATTATCACATTCCAATTGGAAAGTGTTAAAAATTTTATACATACTATTAGTATTATAGAAGGCTATATTAAATAAATTTTGTAGTATAATTTTGAATAAAACGTTAAGCTAAAATTTTTAAACAATTACCTTATTTTATGCCAGGGAAATAATTTAAGGGGGATGATTTATAAAATTGTGATATGGGTTTATGACTCAAAAGAGGGTGGGAAATTTGGAGCTACAGCACAAGGGAAGTAGATGATCTGGGCTCAAGGAGAGGCAGGGCCAGGAAGGTAATGAAATTAATGGATCTAAGAGGTCTTCAGGTTGTGGGAGTTTTCAAAGTTCTAAGCACAAGTAAAAGGCTTAGTTTTGGAATACAGGTCATTTCTTCTGAGATAAAGGGAAAAGGGTACAACTTTGAAACATTTCTGTTGGGAACCACCCTGACTGTTTTCAGGACCTGTAATCCCCTCAGGCCAAGGCTGAGTGAGCAACCTTTGGACCAGAAGCCACTAAGGAGACAAAGCTTATGTCCCTGGCAGGAGCACCATTTCTGCTCCTTTTACTTCATCCCTAACTGGCCCCCAATGCTTGATTGGTTAGCCAATGATGGGTAAGATTCCCCAAGGGGGGAATGACCTAAGACAGGCATGATCATGTGGAGGCCCCAAGGAAGGACTTGGAGGGCTACAGCAAAAGGGGGTGATGGACCCTCAGCTTTGACATAGCCAGAGTCCTCATTCTGTCTTCAAGAAGTCTCCTAATCTCTTGGCTGCCTTAACTTCCCCTGCCTGACTTAAGCTTGAAACAATGACAGAGGGTGGTGCAGTTCTGTGCTAGATAGGGTGGGTTCCCTGGGTGATCAGGCCTAAGAAATCCTGTGAAATCTGCTTTGCTAAGAATGCTCTCAATTAAATGATAAGGGTCCAAGCAGGAAATGAGTTTGTTTCCCAAAGTTTTGTAGTCTTTTAGCTGACAGACTCTGACTCAGAATAGGCCATCATAGTTCTTTGTATGCTATCTATTGTTTGATCCTTACTGACTGACAATGATTAATGAGCTTTACTTGTATTCCTATGCAAAAAAAAACCAATAAAAGCCCATTGAGGAAAAGGCTCTTGGCCCTTCTCCTTTGAGAGATGGGCCACCTTTCCTCCCCAAGCAGATCACGTCTTGGTAGACTTATTCTCATCTGTGATGGCTAGGGGGGGCCCTGCAGACATAGCCCACCCCCACATTTTCAAAACTACTGTACCCACCAAAAGTCAGAATACTCACTAAGTTCTTTTTTAAAAAAATTTATTTTAATTGTTGTTCAAGTACAGTTTTCTGCCTTTTACCCCAATCCCAGCCCACCCCCCTAGCCCTCCCCACCTCCCTCCTGTTTCCACTGCCTCCTTGTTATTGTGCATGTGTCTTTTATACTTGTTCCTGCAAACCCTTCCCCTTTCCCCCTGAAATTCCTCCCTCTCTCCCCTCTGGTCACTGTCAGCCTGTTCTCAATTTCATTGTCTTTAGTGATATTTCTCACTAAGTTCTTTACATCCTGTCTAGAAGATTCTGGAACCATAGGTTTGTCACTTGTGTTCTGTGATCTTTGGTCACGTTCTGGATTCTATCACCTCTAGTCTCCTCTGGGACCTTGTTCAATTACTTCTTACTTCCCTCCTATGATAGCCATCTTCTCCTTTTCCTCCACCTTTCATTAGCATATAAATAGACACAGGGTTTAAACCTGTATTAGTCTGCTTGTGTTATCCAGAGCAATTACCACAAGCTGAATGACTTAATAGAAATTTATTTTCTCAGAGTTCTGGGGACTGGAAGCCCAAGATAAAGATGCTGTCAGGGTCGGTTTCTGATGAAGTCTCTCTTCTGCTCACTAGCAGAAAGACATCTCTAGTGCATCTTCCTCTTTTTGTAAGAATATCATCACTACTAAGATAGGGCCCTACTCTTAGGACCTTGTTTAACTAACCTTAGTTAACTCCCCCAAGGCCCCATCTCCAAATATAGTCACATTGGGAGATGGATTTTCAACATATAAATTTTGGGGGAACATAATTCAGCCTCTAACAAAATCCTTTTATCTGCATATATTTGTTTTTCTTCTATCACCCTGACATGGCCACATTCAGGGTGGGGCAAAAGTAGGTTCACAGTTGTGAGAACTTGAAACAGAGTTTATCCTTGTGTTATTATTTATTATTATATTACTTTCTATACAAAAAACTGTAAACCTACTTTTGCCATATATGTGTTCTTAACAAGTAGTTAAAGCATACTAAACCTGCTTACTTTTTCTATTTTGTTCTTGGTAGGAAACTTTTTTGTATACATGTGACATTGGTCACCACCTTCTCCTTATACCATGTAAAGACCAGAGATCAAGATAAGATGATTTAATGAGAATCCTGATAAATGTGTGTTTTTCTTGTTTTATAGATGAAACTCTCACACTATCATTGAGAGTAATTGCTATTTTAAATACACTCAGTTTTGGACTTCTGGCGAAGATGAAGGTGTAGGCAGATACACTTTGCCTCCTGGCACAACCAAAAGAAGGACAACAACAAATTTAAAACAAACAAAAAAAAATAACCAAAACAGCCAGAAAATCAAACTATATGGAAGTCTGAAAACCAAGACATTAAAGAAGGAACATTCATCCAGACTGGTAGGAGGGGCAGAGAGGAGCACTGGGGCAGAAGGAATGTGCAGCAAGGCTGCAGCTGGAGGACCTGGTGGGTAAGGCAGTGGCTGGTGGACTGGGTGGTCCCACATTTGTATGTGGATACACCGGGAAGAACAACTGAGGAGCAAGACAGACCACACAACACAGGGTTCCAGTGCAGAGAAACAAAGCCTCAAAACCTCTGATTTGCAAGAACCTGTAGGTGTTGGGGCAGGAAGAGAAACTCCCAGACTCACAGAAGAAATTGTTGGAGAGACCCACAGGTTCCTAGAACTTACACAAACCCACTCACCCAGAAACCAGCACCAGAAGGGCCCAATTTGCTTGTGGGTAGTGGGGGAAGTGACTGAAAGTCAGCAGAGAACACAGCAAGCAGCATTGTTCCCTCTCAGACCCCTCCCCCATATACAGTGACAAGGGTTGCCCCACCCTGGTGAACACCCAAGGCTCTGCCCCTTACTATGTAACAGGTGAACGGAGACAAAAAAAAATTGGCCCAAATGAAAGAACAGATCAAAGCTCCAGAAAAAAAATACAACTAAGCAATGAGGAGATAGCCAACCCACCAGATGCAGACTTCAAAACACTAGTAATCAGGATGCTCACAGAAATGGTTGAGTATGGTCACAAAATAGAGAAAAAAGTGAAGGCTATGCAAAGTGAAATAAAGGAAAATGTACAGGGAACCAACAATGAAGGGAAGGAAACTGGGACTCAAATCAAAGGTTTGGAACAGAAGGAAGACATAAACATTCGACCAGAACAGAATGAAGGAACAAGAATTCAAAAAAATGAGGAGAGGCTTTGGAACCTCAGGGGCAACTTTAAACATTCCAACATCCGAATCATAGGGATGCCAGAAGGAGAAGAGGAAGAGCAAGAAATTGAAAACTTATTGGAAAACATAATGAAGGAGAACTTCCCCAATCTGGCAAAGGATATAGACTTCCAAGATGTCCAGGAAGCTCAGAGAGTCCCAAAGAAGTTGGACCCGAGGGGAGCACACACCAAAGCACATCATAATTATGTTACTCAAGATTAAAGGCAAGGAGAGAATCTTAAAAGCAGCAAGAGAAAAGGAGACAGTTACCTACAAAAAAGTTCCCGTAAGTCTATCAGCTGATTTCTCCAAAGAAACTTTGTAGGCAAGAAGGGGCTAAAAAGAAGTATTCCAAGTCATGAAAGGCAAGGACCTACATCCAAGATTACTCTGTCCTGCCAAGCTATCATTTAGAATGGAAGGTCAGATAAAGTGTTTCCCAGATAAGGTCAAGTTAAAGGAGTTCATCATCACTAAGCCCTTATTATATGAAATGTTAAAGGGACTTATCTAAGAAAAAGAAGATCAAAACTACGAACAG
>PVKU01017009.1:0-12753 GCA_004027475.1 Anoura caudifer | reverse complement strand
TACATCCAAGATTGCTCTATCCAGCAAAGCTGTCATTTAGAATGGAAGGGAAGATAAAGTGCTTCTCAGATAAGGTCAAGTTCAAGAAGTTCATCATCACCAAGCCCTTATTATATGAAATGTTAAAGGGACTTATCTAAGAAAACGAAGATAAAAAATATGAACAGTAAAAAGACAGCAAACTCACAGGTATTAACAATCAGACCTAAAACAAAAGCCAACTAAGCAAACCACTACAACAGGAGCAGAAACACAGAAATGGAGATCACATGGAGGGTTAGCAATAGGGGAGTGGGAAGACGAGAGAGGGGGACAAGGTACATAGAACAAGTAGCATAGATGGTAGGTAGAAAATAGACAGGGGGAGGGCAAGAATAGTGTGGGAAATGTAGAAGCTAAAGAATTTATGACACATGGGCATGAACTAAAGGGGGGAATGTGGGTGGGAGGGGGTGTGCAGGGTGGAGGGTAATGAAGGGGGGGAAATGGGACAACTGTAATAGCATAATCAATAAAATATAATAAAAACAAACAAACAAAAAACAAAACAAAAAAAAACAGAAAAAAAAAAGTATAGTCTATGCCTAGCCTAAAAAATGTACTCGTGCCCTAAAAGTTCCTGTGCAAGGAAAAGTCTTTTCAAAATAGTTTCTTTCTGCATCCTGGAACAAGAATTGACTTTGCAAAAGATTTAAGTCCCCCTTGTTTTGCAGAATATGCCTTTTTTACTTGACTCCATGTAATGTGTACCACCATGCTAGATGTTGGCAGGCCTCCAGACACGTTCCATCTGAAGTATAAGCTGATGAGGGAGAGCCACCTATTTGACTCGATTTCTATGTGCAAATCCACTGAGAACACTTAGATTAAGCATTCACAGTTGTTATTTCCACTCTTCTTTCATATGCTCCAATGTCTTTCACTCTAAGCTCATCTAGGGGGTCTCTAGCAATTCTTATAAATTGGTCCCTTTCCTTTGTGAAGGGGTGAGTAGGAAATGATGTAAGAAAGCAGCCTACTTTATTGGTTTTACCCTTCTGTCCTACTGCAATCGTTCTATCCACTCCCTTCCAGCAGGCAGCCACACATTGTTCTCTAGGTACAGCAAGAGCTGGAACAGGAATGTGGAGGGGAAGGAACCCCAGAACTGAATGAGGTTCTGACTCTGGGCATTGATAAATAGGACAGCAGCAGGGGGAAGGAGCACCAGGGCTAAGTAACAACAATAGGCCAGTCTTAGGATTAGTTGAGATCCATCCTTCCACCTTCTTGGTCCTTCATGAGGACAGGGAGCAAAAGTCTGTGTTCCCGTGATATGTCTGCATTGATACTTCTATTTTAGCCTAAAGACACGCAAGATTGAACAATCACAAGGTGAGTTCACTTTGTGCGGCTGCCTGCTGGAAATCTTCCTGTATCTTCTCCTACCCACTGCTTCCCAGAATATATCTTTAGGGTGATTTAGCCACTTTAAGAATCACTCCCATCTGTTCTGTTACAAAGATAGCTACTTCAATAGATCGTAATCTTCGCTGGTTGGTAGGGGAGGGTGGGGATGCTGGGAATTGACACATACTCCACAGAAAAGTTGCCTAAATGCAGTTTCCATTTTTAATTCCATACTTGAATGTTTTTGAAATGTTTGTGTTTGGATGTTGTTTTCTTCATTCCCCTGAGCCAGAACGCCTTGTCAGAAAGTCAAACTTTAGAAGTGACAACTGCTCTGATCTTATAAGGGTAGTCTAGTTGCCAGGGAAACTGCTTTAAAGGGAGAAACAGATCCTATTTGTGAATTTATAACAAGAGAAAACAGATGCTAAGTTTTTGAGTGAGTCTTATTGACTTTGGGACATATTTGGGGCCCATGCATGGTAAGACTAGGTTATATTTTTTGGACATAGATACAGCAAAACTATCCACTTAATAGGAAACTTTTATACTACACACAAAATATTATAAATAAAAAATATTTCCTCTCCTTCTCTTAGCTTTGTAAATCTTTAAAAAAAAAAAAATTGGTCCAGACAAGATTAACATATTTTCCCCAGGAAATCCATGGGATCCAGGTAAGTGACCAGGATTCATCTCAAAGCCCCACACAGGTGAAGGCCTCTGGTACACACTGAGAATGTAATTGTAGGAAGAAAACAAAGTCCAATGTGAAAAATTAAGTAAATGGAGATTGGTGGCCACTTTTTGCAGAAATGGACAAGAATCAGGTCTGGATTTCTCTTTAAAATACCTTTGCACTTCTGCTGATTAAGCCTAAAATGTCTAGAGCTTTTTTTTTTTTTTTACCTTCTAGCAAGCTTCAGATTCTTTCTGGAAAAATAATACCAGGGAAATAAAATTTTAAGCGTTACATATTTGGGCAATATAAGGATTGGTTTTTATAATAGGGTAATAGAATTGGAAGCTGGTAGCCAAAGAAAAGATTATTTTCATCATTGTCATTATCACTATGAACATTATCATCATCATCATCATCATCAGTTATATTATTAGCACCAGCATTATCATAATTCACATCATCTTAATCTTCATTAGCACTGTATAATAAGAGTAGCTATTCTTCTTTGGGCATTTACTATGTACTAGAAATGGTAAGTGCTTCACATTGTCATCAGTTCTTAGGAATTGGCAAAATTTTTTGTAAAGGTCCAGATAATAAATATTTTAGGCTCTTTGGGTCATACTGTCTCTGTCACAACTACTCAACACTGCCACTGTAGGGTAAAAGCAGTTGTAGAAAATATGCAAATAAATGGGCTTGCAGGTTTCCCCATTCAACTTTATTTACAAAATCAGGGGTGGGTGAGGTATAGCCTGCTAGTGCTAGTTTATCGGCCCCTGCACCTCATAAATATCTTTACGACGCTGTGAGGTTGACAGGGGCATCCTCATTTCCCCAGTGACGTAGCCAACGCTGTCCAATGCTTGACTAATCCGTCCGCAGTCACACAGGGAGCAGACGGAGGGGAGGGCAGGGTCAGAGCCAGGCCAAACAGCCAGCTGCTCTGTACCATCGCATCCCAGAGTGCAATACGTGTACCCCTGGCTCTCATTCCAGATTTTAGGAGATACACGTATAAACATTTTTATAGTTTCCTTTACTTTAATATGTATGAAAAAATAAGAACAGCAATTCCAACCTTTGATTTTACTAAAGTTATTTCTTCAGGTGAAATATAAGAACAATCCTTATATAATCATGTTCATGTCTTCCTACTTTTTAAAAATAAAGGAAAAATTATAGCTGATGTTTGAGAAGTGGGGAAATATTTTTAAATGCTTTTAGTGCATGTATCATTTCAGTCTTTCAAAAGCTTTTATTCTTGTTCACATTCGATCCTCACAAAAAGCCCAGGAAGGAAAGATGGTGCGATATTATTCCCTCCATGTTGCAAAAGAGAAAAATTAAGGTCCGAAAAGGTTAAATGACTTTCTCAAAGCACACACTGTGCTCGTGGCCTGAGGAGGAACAGAAAGTCCTGGCACCTGTTCTGAGATTCCTCCTGTAGTGCTGTCCACGTGGGTCCTCCAAGGCTCGGAGTTGTCCATAGCCAAACTCAAGAATTTTCGGTTCTCCCGCCACCATGCCAAACACACAAAGGTAACTAAAGCTGACAACATGAGTCAGGCTTCTTGGGCCTGGTGCGTCACAGAGACCATCAAGTGTGTGTGTGTGTGTGTGTGTGTGTGTGTGTGCGCGCGCGCATGCGCGCGCTCGCACAATGGGGAAAGTTTGTCTCCTGATTCCCATCATAGCAGTTTAAAGTCTTTCTGAATTAACTATAAATCACACTGCAAGGGCCAAATGCTAAATGCCTTGACTCTGAAATTCCATGTGTTTTTAAAAGAACACTCACTGTGGCTGTTAATGAGCTATTTGACCCGGGTGAGATTAATGCCTGTTCATTTGTTTATTTATTTGTTTTTGGTTTTCTATTGTTGTTCAATTACAGTTGTCCCAACTTTCCCCCGTTGGTCTCCCCTGCCCCATGCACCCACCCCTGAGTCCCACAGTCAATCCCCACCCCATGTCCATTTCCACAGACCTTTGTACGTGTTCCCTGACTAGACCCTTCACCTTCTTTGTTTTTTAAACCACAATTTGTGACTATGAATGAGTCCTGTTCAGCATTTTTAAGATAAATTAGAGAAGAGAAGAATAGAATGGAACAAAATCAAATTTAATAGAAAACATTCAGATAAGCACTATCTTAGAGACTCTGTTTAAGATTTACATAACTACATCCACACGTGCTCACACACACTAGTTTTGTGGTTAACAAATTTGAAAGCCACTGAACCAGATGATCTGAGAGCTTTGTGCAACTTTAAGATTTAATAACTCTATAACCTATTCTTCCTTCAATAAAACCAATCAAACCATACAGTGAAGTGATTGAAAGTCAATAGAATTATATGTCTTACAAATCCTGTCAGCATCTCAAAATCTTGCAATTATTGAGAAACTGTAACCACTTTTTATGAATTCTGTTATATTATGAATCACATTATAATGCTATTTATGCCATTATAATACTATTAGTATATTAATACTAATAATACTTTTGCTATATTATAATGTAATTATACCTATATAAAATATATAGGTATAATTTAATCATTTAGGTATAATATAATTAATATATTTATAAATATATTATATTATACTGATATATTAATATGTTGGCGTTATATTAATCATAAAGATATTAAATCTATTTGATTGGAAAAATATGATCAACACAGAAATAAGTTCTGAAAAATCTGCCTGATTCTCATGGTACTTGCCTACATGTAAATGGAACAAGACCAAATAAGATGCTCCATAGCCTGTCAAGTATGAGACCATAGCAGAGTGAATCAAACATATACCAAGATATGTAAAAAAGGTCAAACTTCCCAGTTTTTGTTTCCATTTCAAGGGTACAGAATAGGCTAGTTCTAGGCCAATATGTTCCAATTTGCACTGAGATGGCAACTCACCAGTCTGCAGAAAAATCCAGCCAAGAGAATGCAGCCCTTTTGGTTCCACTTCCATCTGGAAGCCCCACAGGAAACCCTGCCTCATTTGCAGAAATGGTAGTGCCAGGGTATGTGACAAATTGAATGAAAAGGACAGGAAAGACACTTCAAGAATCCACTTTCTGAAATTGAAACCCATTCTATTTTTAATCCTCTCTCTCGGGTATTTAAGTCCAGATCCTAGTCGAGTCATGTAGTGAAAAGTATCCAGGTTGACAAATTATCAGTGCTTCACTTAGCTGCAATTTCCCTGCTGAAAACCATCTTCATGGATTAGTATTCAGAAACACAAGCTCAGTTTACTGCCAATTTTGCTGAATTGTGAAATGACTCTGAAAACTGAATAATTAAAAAGTAGAAATCATGAAATTAGTTAAGTACCAACAAGTGAGAGAGTAAATAAGAATATTTGAATGTGCTGAATGCTTACAAGTTCTCAAACAACAAGTGTGAGTATAATTAAAAGAGATGCATGACTAGACACCGAGGGTTTAGAAGGATCACGAGAGCTTATCCTAGGAGCACGGGCTGGGCTCACGGGGCTGTTCCCAGACACTAAAGGTCATTTGTTTGTTCTCCCTCAGGGAAGGAATGGTTAGATTTCATTGGCAGTAATAAAAATTACCATTTATTTGGAACGCATTCATTTTTTTCACAAGATCTTGAAAGCATACCCTTACTTCTATTTTATAAACAAGGCTAATCCAGTCTCCTGGCCAGTTCCTTGGATAAACCCTTTCCACTCTACATTTTCTCCTATATTCAACTGGTAAGTAATTTATCTCAAACAATGTCAGTGAAGCATGCCTACATTGGATACCCTGACATCCAATAGAAAAAGAGAGTTTTTAGTTAAAACTTCACTGAATAAGATTTTAAGAGGCACCAGATATCAGACATCCCCTAAAAAGGAATATAGCTTTTATAGTATTTAGTTTTCCATATTTGGTTAAGTGTATTTCAAAAACAAAAATTTAAGTCAATTTTGTAATTTATGAAAGAAATGTATTTTCAGGGATAAAATTCCAACGGCCTAACTTTCATTTATCCACCCACAAGTGATCCTCCACCTGGAACTATTTTGCTCCCCCCAACCAGAGACTTTTTTGGTTGTTACAAAGTGGGGGAGGGGTGTACCACTGGCATCTAATGGGCATAGGTTAGAGACCCTATGCCCATTAACACCCTACGGTGCACAGGGCAGCCTCCCCCAACAATGACCTGCCAAAATGGCACTAGTGTGGAGGCTGAGAAACCCTATTCTAGCCAGGTGACTTGCTCCCCAATATTAACCTCAACTACATGGAATTCAAATTCATGCTTAGTATAATTGCACAGCACTATATGACTCTACGACTTGAAGTTCAGAATTGCTTGAGAATTTTAAAGTCATGCATGCCAAAACCATCTGTTGTACTACCGTCTGTGTGTGTGTGTGTAGGACTCTGTCTCTCTCTGTCACACACACGTACAATACTTCACCCAGATGGAACACCCTACACACAGCTGGTGCCCATACCAACCATTTGCTCCAACTCAGAAGGTCAAAATGACTGTCTTGGAGTCAGAAGGATTAACATTTTCATGGTCAATGGAAAGTGTTCTGGATAAAAAGTGAAAATAGAACAAATTAAAGGAAACACTTAGAATAAGCATGTCAAATATGCTAACTGATTATGGAGGTGTGAGTATGTCCCTGAGAAGGACTGAGCAATTTGTAAGTCAGCCAACCCTAACAAAAAACAGGTATCTTCAATGTAAGTACTGTGCATAACTTCTGCATCTTGACACATCCTTATAAAATAGTTGGTGTACGTTCTGTAGTGGTCTGAGCATTTTCTGCAGGAGGAGACATGGTAGGGGGATTATCACCCTACGATGAAGAATTGAGGAGAAAACTTAGATCCCTCAAGGATCAGATTCTGTCTGATGATAGGAAGGTGAATTATGAGAACTGCTTATTTTTCTTTATACATTTAATATGCAACAGCACAAGAAAAGTAATAAAGAATCAAAAAACAAATAAAAACTGATAGATTATTTAACTCATATTCATCTCTCTAAGAATGATACTTCCAAATGAGAGACAAGGTTACTCGAAACCTTGACATGGACAGGTACTATCAGTGGAGATTAATGAGAGATTGGTTATGGTAGTATGGGCACCACGAGAACCTGACTGCTGTGAGGAGGTTTAACTCAAGAAAATAAGACAAATGCACTGGATCAAATCCAATTTAATTCAAAGACTATACTGATGGCCTAGTTTTATGACAGCCCCATAGTTTTCAAAAATGTTGAAGTTTGGCAGCAGTGCAAACTAAATACTTGCAAAAAATGTTCAATACAGATTTTAGTTTAAAAATATACTCAATATTTGGGTTTAATTCAGGGGTCAGGAAATTCTTCAAGTATATTCGCTATTATGGGGCAGTGTCTAGTTTTGTTTTGTGAGATGCTGTTTCAAGGGCATTCGATTCTGATTCCTCAGAGACTCAGAAGGTCGGGCATGAACATACCGTGAAGGATAGCCTCAGAGCTTGCGTTACGTGGCACAAGCCATCCATTAAAAACACGGTTGTCCTAAATCCAGGTCCTTCAGCTAACCCCCACTACTCAGAACTGAAATGTGTGTTCCACCACATTCTGCACTCCATTAAAAGCAAAACATGGCTTCAATTCCTGGGAGTAAAATTATCTTGTGGCCTGGGGACACAAAAATTTTCAGGTGACATAAAAGACTAAGCAGTCCAAAATTCAAGCTCAGCTAAGGTAATTCTCAGTAGCATTTACATCCAGAAAACAGATATTTTAGCCTTGTTGAAATATTATTATTGTGAAAGGACTTCTCTGTATAATAAGTAAAGTTACGTAGCTCAGCATAGCTAAATATGTACACAATTTCTGCAAATTCATACATGTCTTTTAAATCCTGAGTCAATTAATTACCAATGCAACTAAAACTGTTGGAGAAAATCAGGTTTCTGTAAAAGAAAGATGTTTATGTTGTACTTTTAAATGTTCTTTTGTTATGGGAGCACAATTTTTTTCTTAAAAATCCACCATAATTTTGACTAAATATTATGTTTTCTTTCTGAGATTTTTTGGGTTCTACTAGAAACAGTTCAAATTCTTTGTCATTGACCTCAAGTTTTTTTAATTTGTAGAAAAAGAATGTCATTTTTTTAAATCTCAAGACAAATTATTGAGTTCCCATCCGTAAGATAATAAGCATGCCCATTAAAAAAAAAGATGAAGAAAATTCCCTCCAGTGTGGGTCAGTCTCCTCTATCATGCTGAGTACAGAGCAAGCACTCAAGCGTTTATTAAACACTTACTGGAGGGGGAAGCCCCAGTCTCAGGGTACTGGCATGTAAAGATTCTTCAAGCCGAGCTAAGCGTATCAAAGGAACAGTGGTCTCCAGCATTTCTGGAGCATGCACCCATCAATAACATAATGTGAGCACGTGCTTCCTCTATACAAACATTTATGATCCTGTATATGTAATCCTGCACAATGTATAATGTAAAACATTCACCTAAATGGAAATTAAAATAATGAAAATAAAAATTATTTGGATTAATAACTTCTCCCCATGCCCTAAATGATTGCCCGGTACAGCCACTGTGATGTGCTCACTCATGCTGAGAGCACTGCGATAGAATGATTCAGCCGTTCAAGCATGGTAGCTGGTTGTATGACACAATGTTTTCTGCGCCTGACAGAAACTGGTAAACAATACCCACCAAAGTTGAAAAGGCAATTTACCCTAACATACAAGATACAGCTGTGCTTTGGGAGACATTCTTTGTTATTCCTGTAATTCAAAGAATGAGCTAGAGAGATGGTGAGGGTGGGTAGCATTTATCTTCCTGTACAAGGTCAAGTAATGACGCAGTCTTTACAGACACTCAAGTTCATTGGCCTTTTTTAAGTCTGGTGTCAAGATTGTCTCATGTGCCACAGAACCCCAAGGAAAGCAAAAAAGGTTAAAATACTTGCCAGTCCACCTGTGTGCCTTGCCCAGTTTCTCAGGTCTCCCACTTAGGTCATATTCTCAACTCTTCCTGGACCTCCAGCATCTGCCCTTTGACATATTCAGAGAGTTCAGTGCCTCAAAGACCTCTCAGAAGTTTCTCTTTTTCCCTTGGATTTTCTTCAGAAAAGACAAACTATTTTACCTTGACTCCAAAACCACCTGGCTTAAGCTAAATGTGTGAAGTTTGGAAAACACATTAGCATAAGGATATGCATAGTGTATCTTTGGAACGAGAACTAAAATGGGAATAACACCACAGCCCTTTCTGAAGACTCCCAAAGGGACGGGCTCTGCTCGAGAAGTCGAGTTCAATAAAGAGTAAGTTCAGCCCAGCCAGATAGTCTCCGTTTGGACATATTCCCCAGGTAGAGCTTTAGGCCCTACCAGAAAGTCCGCCCGCTCACTCACAGACGGGCCCTCCGGCAAAGGGCAAGGATCTCACGCTGCAGAAGACTCTAAAAAAAGGTATTTTCTCCATGGGCATCTGACAGTATCTTGTGCTTTTTTAAACTCTACTTAATCAGTTCAGTAAATAGCAGCATCACCCAGGCCAAATCTGCTTTCACATAGTTAGGCAAAGTAACGTTTCCCCAACAAACACACCCATGTAGGTCGAGAGCGTGGGTTCTCTTCCCTCTCACTGCCACACACATTCTTCTGAAACTAGTTGCCTCATGGTGGAGAAGCAGGGTCACCCAGGAGGAGCCTGAGAACTTCCAAGGGTCTCCTTACTTGTCTGATTCCTTTGCCTCTTTCATTGCATTCATTTCCATTTGCCTTATTTTTTTCTTCCCAATTTCCTTTTTTCATCAAGTAACACTTCCTGTACTTAAGCCATATTCTCTCTGTGAAATCACCCACCTCAATTCATTCATTCAGTTCATTCTTATTAATAAACCATCTAAATCCCCAAAGCTATTTGCCATAACTTTGAAAGTCCACCTGCTCAGCAGTTGACATACCTAAGGCAGATTTTGTATCTCCTCCTCACTCTTCACCCTCCCACTTGCAAAAGTGTTACAGCCGCTGTGTATTCTTGTAACTTTGATGCCATATTGGTATGGACCTTCCAAAGGCCAATCCCTACTGTTTTCTCCTCAACCATGTGCATTTATTCATTGTTCAGTAACTATTGATCTGAACACTGACTATGTGCCAGGCTTTATTCTAGGTCCTTGAATTAAAACAGTGCACTAAACACACAAAAGTCCCTGACCCCAGGGAGCCTCTATTCTAGAAGAAGGAGACAGACAATAAAATAAGTGTTACATGTTAGAATTTGATAGTGCTGAGAAAAAAACATAAGCAAGGAAGATGGATAGCGAGTACCAGAAGGTAAGGATAGGAGTAAAATAGATTTAAATAGATTGGACAAGGAAAACTTCCTTGAGGATAACTTTTAGAAGAGGCTTGAGGAAACTGAGGGAATAAACTATGCATATATTTACACTCCAGGAAGAGGGGACTGCAAAAGCCAAACCCAAAGATGGGAAGGAACGAGGCTTGCGAGGCTGAGGATGAGTGAGGCTGAGGACGAGCGATCCTGAGGATGAGCCATAGCAGATGAGACAACAACAGTGCTTGAGAATGAGGCCAGACAGATTATCAGGGCCCTGCCGAACACTAGGACTTTGCCTTTTATTCTGAGTGAGATGGGAAACTATTGGAATATTTGGAGCAAAGCAGTAACATGATTTCACCATGCTTCTTTTGTAGGGATCATTCTGGTTGTTATATTAGGAACACAAAACAGGAAATCATAAAACAGAAATGGATAAAGTGATTACTTGGAGTGGGGAAGGGAAGGAAAAAGCAGGAAGGAGTTTTGACTTTTGAAATCATGATAATGTCTTCCATGTTTACAAAGATAAAATTAAATCAACAATAATGGAGGGAATCCTAAAAGTGAATATAAACAGAAAGAAATTAATCAGATATAGAATTGAAATATCACCGCACAAGAAAAACAAAAGAAATTGATACAAGGATGTTTAATACTTCTTCATAGATTATGTATCAATTCCAAAGGGGACCACCTTAACCAAGTGTTCATTAGCATCAACCTTAAATGAACACACTGAAATCATGTGCCTTCCCATATGATACAATAAGAAGAATATATCACTTAAATAATATTTCATGCTGAATAGCTTCCGGCCAAGATAGAAGTGTAGGTGGACACACTGTGCCTCCTCTCACAACCAAGATTAAGGACAACAAAAATATAGAACCAAAAAAAAACAACCACAACAGATAAAAAATTGAATTGTATGGAAGCCCGACAATGATTCACCCAGACCAGTAAGAGGGGTGGAGATGGCAGCCAGAGGAGAAGGGTCTCAGCAGGAAAAAGCAGTGGCTAGTGATCCCGGGTGCACAGACGGTGGTTGGCACACCCCAGGTGCACAGGCGGCAGTTACTGGGCGCGGGGAGGCAATGAGCAGACCCAGCGAGGCTCACAAGGGGACTGACCGAGGTCACACATTCACATGCAGATAAACCAGGCAAAAATGGGCAGCGAGACAGACTGCACAATGCAGGGCCCCAGTGCTGGGAAGTGAAGCCTGGAGGCACCAATTGAAAACACTTGTGAGAGTTAAGGTGCAGGGGGAGAATCCCAGCCTCACAGGTGAGTACGTTAGAGAGACCCACAGGGTCCTAGAATATACACAAGCCCACCCACGTGGAAATCAGCACCAGAAGGGCCCAATTTGCTTGGGGAAAGCGGTGGAGGGGACTAGAGTCTGAGAGAGAGCGGAGCAAGTGCCATTGTTCCCTCTTGGACATTGCCCCCACATCCAGCATCACAACCCAGCGAATGGTTGCCCTGCCCTGGTGAACACCTAAGGCTCTGCCCCTCACTATATAACAGCTGGGACAAGACCAAAAAAAAAAAAAAAAAAAGGCTCAAACGGGAGAACAGATCAAAGCCCCAGAGCTAATTCATCTAAGCGACCAAGAGATAGCCAACCTATCAGAGGCACAGCTCAAAATACTGGTAATTAGGATGCTCACAGAATTGGTTGATTTTGGTCACAAATTAGATGAAAAAATGAAGGCTACAATAAGTGAAATGAAGAAAAATGCACAGGGAACCAATAGTGATGGGAGGAAAACTGGGACTCAAATCAATGGAGTGGACCAGAAGCAAGAAAGAAACAACCAAACAGAAAACAAGTAAGAAACAAGAATTCAAAAAAATGAGGAGAGGCTTAGGAACCTCCAGGACATCTTTAAACGTCCCAACATCCAAATTACAGGGGTACCAGAAGGGGAAGAGGAAGAGCAACAAGTGGAAAACTTATTTCAACAAATAATAAAGGAGAACTTCCCCAATCTGGCAAAGGAAATAGACTTCCAGGAAATCCAGGAAGCTCAGTCCCAAAGAAGTTGGACCCAAGGAGGAACACACCAAGGCACATTATAATTACATTACCCAAGATTCAAATGAAGGAGAGAATTCTAGAAGCAGCAAGGGATAAGGGGACAGTCACCTACAAAGGAGTGCCAATCAGACTGTCAGCAGATTTCTCAAAAGAGACCTTACAGGCAAGAAGAGGCTGGAAAGAGGTATTCCAAGTCATGAAAATCAAAGGCCTACATCCAAGATTGCTCTATCCAGCAAAGCTGTCATTTAGAATGGAAGGGAAGATAAAGTGCTTCTCAGATAAGGTCAAGT
>PVKU01017008.1:0-12757 GCA_004027475.1 Anoura caudifer | reverse complement strand
CAGAAACACAGAAATGGAGGTCACATGGAGGATTAGCAACAGGGGAGTGGGAGGAGGAGGGAGGGAAAAAAGGTACAGAGAATAAGTAGCATAGATGGTGGGTAGAAAATAGACAGGGGGAGGGCAAGAATAGTGTGGGAAAAGTAGAAGCTAAAGAACTTATGACACATAGACATGAACTAAAGGGGGGAATGTGGGTGGGAGGGGGGGTGGAGGGGAATGATGGGGGAGAAATGGGCCAACTGTAATAGCATAATAAATAAAATATAATTAAAAAAATAAAATAGTATTGGGAGATCTGGACAAGTACATGGAAAAAAATGAAACTAGATCATCAACTTACACCATACACCAAAATAAACCCAAGATAGATAAAAGACTTATATTTAAGTCGTGATACCATAAAAGTCCTACAGGAAAACAGGCAGGAAAATTTCAGATATCCTACATAGCAATATTTTTGCTGATTCATCCCCTTGGGCAAGAGATATATAGGAAAGAATAAACAAATAGGACTACATCATATTAAATAGCTTCTGCATGGATAAAGAAAACAAACATAAACAAAATAGAAAGGGAATCAACCGCATGGGAAAATGTATTTGCCAATGATACCTCAGGCAAGGTTTTGATCTCTAAAATATATGAAGAACTCACACAACTCCACACCAGGAAGACAAACAATCCAATAAAAAATGGGCAAAGGACCTAAACAGACACTTTTCCAAGGAGGACATACAGAGGGCCCATAGACAGACACATGAAAAAATGCTCAACATCATTAGCCATTAGACAGATACAAATTAAAACCACAATCAGATACCACTTCACACCTGTCAGAAATGGCCATCATTCATAAATCAACAAACAACAAGTGCTCGTGAGGTTGTGGAGAAAAGGGAACCCTAGTACACTGTTGGTGGGAATGCAGTCTGGTGCAGCCACTGTGGAAAGCAGTGAAATAAGCCAGGTGGTGAAAGACAAATACCATATGATCTCACCTATAAGTAGAACCTAATCAACAAAACAAATGAGTAAAACAGAAGCAGAGACTTGGAAATAAAGAATGAACTGTCAGTGACCTGGGGGGCTAAGGGATAGAGATAACAGGGGAAAGTAAAGGAACATGAATAGAGGACTCATGGGCACAGACAATATGGGGGGATTGACTGAGATGGTGGGGGAGGATGGGATGGGGGAGAGTGATGGGGAAACCGTTCAGCTGTAACTGAACAACAAACAAACAAACAAACAAACTGACAAACCAAACAATGAAACCTAAGTAGGCAAAAAGATGATGAAAGATTTAAGGGCATTATAACTAATAGTATAAAGGTAACCACTAAAACAAAACTTCCGAAATACCAAAGAAAATACATGGATACAGTGAGAGAAGTAGAATGAAATAGAGAAAAATGAAATATACACAATAAATTATATAAAACAATGTGTAAGAATAGAGATGTGTAAGACCATATGTAGTTGTATCAATAAATGTACACTAATATATCTTACATATTTTTAAATAATTCAACAACATATTATAGAAACTTAGCCAGCTGATACACTGAAACAGATGGGTTCCTAAAACATTCACCTAGCGGGGGAGGCCTGTACTACAAGGGGTTCATCCTCCAAATGATAATTCCAGGGTTTTTTTGGGTCCCCCTTTGTACATACAATGGAATATTATCCAACCTTAAAAAGATAATTCTACAATATGCTACAACATGGATGTACTTGGAGAACATTATGCTGAGTGAAATAAGCCAGTCACATAAATACAAATGCTGTACGATTCTACTTATATGTGAGATACTTAGAGCAGTCAAAATCAGAGACACGCAAAGTAGAGTGGTGGTCGCCAAGGGCTGGGAACAGAGGGAAATCAGGAATTATTGGTTAATGGATAGAGTTTCAGTTTAACAAAATGAAAAGAGTTATGGAGCTAGATGGTGGTGATGGTTGCAAAATATATTTTATTATATTATAATACATTATTATAATACACAATAATTTTGCAATAATATATCGCAAAATATATTATAAATATATTTAATACCACTGAACTATATACTTAAAATGATTAAGATGATAAATTTTATGTTATGTGCATTTGACCAAATTTTTATAGTATTAAAATATTTTGGAAAGAGCGTAATTGATATCAGTAAAGGTAAGAATTATGGTTATCTCTGGGAAGATAGGAAGTGGTAATAACTGGGAATAAACACAGGGAATCATGAGATGTTAGGAATGTTCCATACTGATGTGGATATACATATACATTTAGAAAGCAATAAAAAATTATTTGAATGGTACACTTAAGATTTATGCACTTGACATACTTTTTATTGCATGTATGTCCATTAATCAAAACAACAAAAAAAAGTCATGAAGACATTTCATCAAAAAAAGAAGTCCAAATGGTTGATCCAAATGGTCAGAAAACATAAGTAAATATGTTCAGTTCCATTAGCTATCAAGTAAATGCCAATTAAACTACTGCTATAACCCCCACAAGACTTGCTAATTCACTATTTGATTGATCAGCAAGCAGATTAATTAATACAGCATTTATGGAAGTACAAATTGGTACAACTATTTTGGAAAACTTTGATTTATCTGCTAAAGTAAAATACACAATTCTTGCAAAGAGTTGCTTGGCTTCTTTTCTACTTTATTTCAGGCATATCCTCAGTCCAACAGGCACATCTGCTGTTCTTTTCTAAACCTTCTTAGATTTGGTATATCTCCTTTTTTTTTCTAACCCTTGCGCTCCCATTGCTCTTCCTAATTATGAGTGTCTTAGGTCTTCCAAGGATTAGAGGCAGAGACTACTCCATAAGATAGTCTGTTTAATTGAAAGAAATGTAATAGATACCACGCTAATAGTTGAATTTCATTCTGAGGCATCTTGATAAATGTCGAGGTTTTATTAATGTGTGTGAAGGTCAGGTCCTTGATTTGATCCTTGGTAAAAGACTGAGTTTCAATTGGACTTTTTCACTCAAAGCCTTTATCAATTTTATGTTTTAGAAGTTAGGATTAAAAAACAACAGTGCTTCCCAACATTATTGTCCCTCTTAATTCCCTTTCATGTCAGTGTTTTAAAAAAATGAGTTCTTTTCTGAGCTCTTTTTTCTTGTAATGTCTTATAAATGGAGCCACCAGCAACCTACAAACATACTACTGAAGTTCTGTGTTCTTGTCACTCATCCTGTAGCTACAAATATACCAAGTACATGATCTGCATCAAATGGAGATGGTTAAAAAAATCTAATTCCAATATAAACATTTAACCTTTAGAAAAGTTGATTGGGCTACATCTGGTTAAGTCCCACTAACTAACACAGTTACTAGTATAACAAGAGTAACACCAGATGTTAGCAAATCATTCAAATACCAATCAACCACCCATTACCCCAATTCAGATCATGTAAGCCTAGGAATTTAAATACAACTATATAACATATTTTGGATCTCACAATATATCCTCTAGCAAAAGAAAACTGGTATTCTAGCTTTTTAAACATCAAATATAATTCAATAAGATACAGAGAGCAAAATGAATCTAGAATTTGAAATGATTAAAAGCATTGTAGTTTTGTGTAAAATTCATGGGTGATAAAAGGCAGATAGACGTAAAAATCCTCTCCCCAATATTTTCAGTGTAGGTACTTATATAAAAAGTCCACCACATTGAATGAAACACCACAAAGCCAACTGCATTACACCTTCCGTTTGCACTGCATGTGTAATTAAACTTATTAAAACAAAAATGTGTAATGAAATCTTTTCACCATGTTAGCAGGTCACCTCAAACAACTTGACCTTACACAAAGCTTTTTTAGACAACTCAACCTATCATTCACAAATCAAACATCTTCTGTCCCTGTAATACTCCATACATAGTAACAACTAAAGAGAAAAAAAAAAACTAGTAATAAAGAAACAGAAGTCTGTACTACACATTCATAAAATTTTTTAAAAAGCTAATACTAGTCCTAAATATTATAGTGTTTATAAAACATTCAAGGGAAACAAACAAAGAAACATACCTATTCTATCAAGAGACATTCCAGACAGGAAAAAGTTTCATGTGGAAGAGAATATTAAATTACTACTGAAGTAGTAATTCCTTATTTAATTTTAAAGAATATAAACCATTATATTTAATATGCTGATAAGATTTAACCACTCGTTATTTCCAGAGCAAAGTTTGTATCATCTAGATCCAGCATCTATAAAATTTTAAACTGACCTTTCCTGGTCAATTAATTGAGCTCTTGTCATTTTCTACAGGTACGTAATGTCTTCTGGATCTCATAGCACTAACTTTTAAATTCTGTGTCGTTGTTCATAAAAAGACAGTGGATATCACTGAACAACTCAGACTAATGAGCTCTGAAAATTCTCTCCTTCATAACAATGAGAACACTAGCAAAAACTGCCAGAATCAACTTTGTTAGAAGGCTAGAGATTAAACAAAAGCTTACAGCAACTCAGGGAATGATTATTCAAGAAAAAAACAACAAAATCTCTGTAAGAACAATGAGCATGTAGAATTTTAATTTGCCCTTTTCCCCTCCACCAGTCCCTGGCTCTACAGGAGTCTTGAAAAACAATAGCCACAATCAAGTCTGGCAGTCCAATAAGTTGGAATTCTTTCAAGGCACCATTCCTAAAGAAAGGTCATTATTGGACATGACAGACTCCACATGTAAGGCTGTCATTATGTGAACTTACTCAGAGCTCACAAGTACAAAAATGTTTCCCCCAAGAGAATTGTGAAAAACAACCAGATAATTGTTGAACATGCTCTCAAACATAACTCTTAAAACACAACAGTAAGAAAACAACCAAATTAAAAAACAGGAAAAAATCTGAACAGATATACCTCACTGAAGAAGATATACAGAAGGCAAAAAAGTCTATGAGAATATGCTCAACATTATAATGCATTAGGGAACTGCAAATTAAATCAATGAAACAATACTACACACCTATAAGAATGCCCAAAATCCAAAACACTGATAATACGAAATGCTGGCAAGTATGTGGAGCAACAAGAACTCTCACTGACTGATGAAAATAAAAAATGGTACAACTACTTTGGAAGATATTTCGGCAGTTTTTGCAAAACTAAGCATAATTTTACCATATAATCCATCTATATAATAATAATAGTAATAGTAATAGTAATAATAATAATAATAATAATAATAATAATATCCTAATGAAATAGAGTTCATTCCAGCAATGACAAATAGGTTTCACAGTTAAAAATCAATGTATTCTCCATTTTAGTAGAATAAAGGAGAAAAGCATTTGATCATCTCCACTGATGTAGAAACACATTTGACAAAATTCAACATTTGCTACTGATCAGAACTCTCAGCAAAATAGGGAATGAAAGGGAATTTGCTCAACCTGACAAAGGACAACCATGAAAAAGCTACAGTTTTCATCATATTCATGGACACAGACTAAACATTTTTTCCTCAAGATTAGGAATAAGGCAAAGACGTACCCTCTTACTTCTATTAAGTGTCAGACTGGAGGTCCTAGAGAGTGCAATAAAGGAAATCAATTAATTAACAATCAAATAATAAATAAAATTAAAGGCATACATATTGGAAAATAAGAATAAAACATCACAGATGTTAGAGCAACAGGAACTCTCATTCATTGCTGTTGAAAATACAAAATGGTATTTGCCACATATAAAGACTGTTTGGCAGGTTTTTTTAATACAAAAGTAAATATATTCTGACCATACAGTCCAGCATGTTGCAAATGTAAGTTAATAGTAAATTTTTAACAAGCTCACAGAACTTTAGATTAACATATAAAAATCAATTGCATTCCTAAATACTAGCAATTAACAAAAATAAAATTAAATAAAAAACAAAATTTGAAATGTTATCAAGAAATATGAACTGCTTTAGAGCAAATTTAACAAAATTTGTACTAAGATCTTTTTAGGTAAAAGTACAAAACACTGCTGAGAGAACTTAAAGGTGATGAAAGTGAGTGAAAAGAGATACCGTGTACCAAGATTGGAAGAATCACATTTGTTACTGACACAATCACCAATTTATGGTCTAACATAGTTTCAAGGTAATCCCAAAATGGAGTTCAGCAAACTTTTGTAGAGATTGACAAATTGATTCTAAAATTTATATGGGAAAGGGCCAACAGTCACCAAAATGTCTCAGAGAAACATAAAGAGCTGGAGGAGTGACTACTATTAAGTCTTACACACTTACAGATTATCCTTAATTTCAAAATATTATATGGTGGCAACATAATAGATAAGTTAGCAGAATAGTGAGTCCAGAAACAGAACAATGCACATAAGATTGACTGATTTCCAACAAAAGGTGCCAAGGTATTTCAGAGCTGCCTTTAGCATTCCTTATAGTGAAGACCTGCTGGCAGAAAATTCCCTAGGTTTTTATTTATCTAAAACATTCTTTATTTGACCTTCATTCTCAAAAAATCTTTTTGCTGAAGAGAGAACACAAATTTAACAAGGACTTTTTTTTTATTACTCTCAATACTTCAAAGACACAGTTCCACTGGTATCTGACCTCTGTTATTTATGATGAGAGCCCTAAGGTAATTCATAATGTTTTGCTGTGTAAGTAACGTGTCATTTTACTCTAATTGCTTTCAACATAGTCTCTTAATCTTGGTTTCAAACACTTTGATGATAATGTCAAACCTTGCGGTCAGTTTTTGTATTTTCCTTGTTTTTCACTGTAAATTTTAATCTGTAAATTTATCTTTCACCTAATTTGTAAATTTTCATTCATTGTCTCTTCAACTTCTCCTCCTCTTCATCACCACCATTGTTGTTGTTGTTGTTATTATTATTTTGCTCCTCTCTCTCTACCTCTTCTTCTGGGACTCTAATTAGATGCATATTAGAAACCTTTTTAAATATATATATATAATTGATTATGCTATTACAGTTGTCCTTTTTTCCTCCCTTATTCCCATCCACCCTGCACACCCCCTCCCACCTCCAACCCCCTCCTTCAGTTTATGTCCCTGGGTCATACATATAAGTTCCTTGGCTTGTATATTTCCTATACTATTCCTAACCTCCCCCTGTCTAGTTTCTACCTACTATCTACACTACTTATTCCGTGTACCTTTCCCCCTCTTTCCCCTTCCTGCCCCCCTACTGATAACCATCCATGTGATTCTGTTCCTGTTCTAGCTGTTTGCTTAGTTCACTTTTGCCTTTTTTGTTTTGTTTTTAGGTTTGGTTGTTAATAGTTGTGGGTTTGTTGTCCTTTTACTGTTCATATTTTTTATCTTCTTTTTCTTAGATAAGTCCCTTTAACATTTCATAGAATAAGGGCTTGGTGATGATGAACTCCTTTAACTTGACCTTATCTGAGAAGCACTTTATCTGCCCTTCATTCTAAATGATAGCTTTGCTGGATAGAGTAATCTTGGATGTAGGTCCTTGCCTTTCATGACTTGGAATACTTCTTTCCCGCCCCTCCTTGCCTACAAGGTTTCTTTTGAGAAATCAGGTGACAGTCTGATGGGAACTCCTTTGTAGGTAACTTTCTCCTTTTCTCTTGCAGCTTTTAAGATTCTCTCCTTGTCTTTAATCTTGGCTAATGTAATTATGATGTGCTTTGGTGTATTCCCCCTCGGGTCAACTTCTTTGGGACTCTCTGAGCTTCCTGGACTTCCTGGAAGTCTATTTCCTTTGCCAGATTGGGGAAGTTCTCCTTTATTATTTGTTCAAATAAGTTTTCAATTTCTTGCTCTTCCTTTTCTCCTTCTGGTACCCCTATGATTCAGATGTTGGAACTTTTAAAGATGTCCTGGAGGTTCCTAAGACTCCCCTCATTTTTTTGAATTCTTGTTTCTTCATACTGTTCTGATTGAATGTTTCTTCCTTCTGGTCCACACCATTGAGAGTCGCAGTTTCCTACGTACATAAACATTGTACATAGGACAATGACACCTCAGTCCCCTTCAAATTAGGCACCTTGGGACCTCACACAGTTCTTCCAATTGCCATCAGCTGCCCCATTGTATTTCCTGAATCTTATCAACAGTCTGAAATCTCTTCCCTTTCAAAGGTGATTTTAGTTTTGGGAAAAGCCAGAAGTTGCAGGGCGCGAAATTTGGGCTGTTAGGGGGCTGAGTCACCTGGGTGATTTGATGTTTCACCAGAAAACTCTGCAAGAGATGTGATGAGCAGGTGTGTTATCATGATAAGCTGCCAACCACCAAATGCGCATAGCTGTGGCCTTCTTGATCATCCAAATAGTTTCTGCTGAGGAATGTTTAAGCTTAGGAGAAAATTTGATGCAGATTCATTGCTCTACTTGCTCAGTTATTTTGAATGCAACAGCCACACAGTACACCTGTTCACTCAATGGCATCTACCGCACCCACTGACTAGTACAGTGAAGTTGCATTGTTCACGCATGTGCTTTCCAGCCGACTGTCTTTGGCTGCCAGGTTACATGGATGTTGAGCAAAGCATTCTCATTATATTGACAATGGTTGGCCTTTCCATATTTTCATATTTTCCTGTTTCTTTGTGTGTCTATATACTTTTTACTGTATCATGGACATTCTGAATTACATGTTGTAGAGATTCTGAATTATGTGTGGCCCTCTGAAGAATACTAATGCATTTGTTGTAACAATTACCTTGCCTGAAGTCAAATATCAATTTGTTTTTCCTATGATGGCCAGCAGTTGAAATTTGCATTCAGATCTTTTAGGTTTAGTGGGACTGCTTTAAAACTGTCTTATGTAAGCCTAGTTCAGGGGTCAGGTGATGATATAACCAAATTTATAAACAGAATTTAGAGCTCCCCCTTTGTGGATCTATTATTTCCTTATTCACTTTCTACCTGCTGAGGTTACCCCAACTCTACCTTCTGACTGTTCAAGCTAGTAAATCTGTTTAATATTCTATTCAAGTTTTAGCTGCCTGGTATGGTATCTAACAGAGACTGCATTAGGGAAAATATGTGATAAACATGGGTATTCACTCAGTGGCATTCTCCTTTTTCAAGCAGATATTCCCAGTTTCTACTTCCTTTTGTTTGTTCTCCATTATATTGAAGTAGTTAAGTTTATTTTTTAACAGATAATGGTTACTGTAGAAAGGTTGTTCAAATAGGTTGTATTCCTTCATTACCATAAGCAATCGTAATTCAACTGGGAAAGGTAAAAATTTGCTGGAAGAATTGGACATATGTATGGAAATAAGGGAATTCTAACCCTTCCCTCACACAAAAATCAATACAAAGTAGATCAGATAACTAAACATAAAAGCCAAAACTATAAATCAAAATAATAAAATCTTTGTGAACTTGAGGTAGAAAAAGATTTCTTAGATAAGACACAAGATGCATGAATCATAAAATTAAATATGGATAAACTGGACACCATCAAAATTCCAAACTTTCACTCTTGAAAAGAAATCATTAAGAAAATGAGAAGTAAGTCTCAGTCTAGAAGATATTCTGAACACATAATTGACCAACTACTTTTATATAGAATATATAAGGAACTTTTATAACTCAAAAAGAAAAGAAGACAGACAAGCTAGTTTTAAAATTGGCACAAAGATCTGGATATACACATCATGAAAGATATATGAATAGCCAATAAGGAAATAAAAAGATGTTCAACATCATTAGATATCAGTAAAGTACATATTAAAATCACAATAAGATATAAATATATACTCATTAGAATGGCTAAAATTTTAATGGTTGACAATTCCAAGTGTTGCCAGGGATGTGGAAGATTGAAACTCTATAAATTCCTAAAAAGAATGTAAAATCACACAAACATTTTGGAAAACAGTTTGATAGTCTCATATAAAGCTGAACATACAATTACTGTTTGATTCAGTAATTCCACTTCCTAGATATTTACCCAATGATTGTACACAAATTTTCATTAGCAGCTTTACTCATGATAGCTTCAAATTGGACATAACCCAAATGTCAATCAACAAATCAATGAAAAAATGGTAAAACATAGATAGATATAGGTATACAGAAACAGTGCAATACTGAAACCCACCAAAATATGAGTTAATGTCAAAAATATAATACTGAGGAAAAATAGCCAGATACAAAACAGTATATAATGTATAATTTCACTTATATGACATTAGAGAAAAGTCAAAACTAATCTACGAAGCTAAGAAGTGCAACAGTGGTTGCCTAGAGTTGGAGGGGAAGGGATGGAAAATGACTGAAAATGGCCAAAAGAATCTACTGGGGTAAAAGGAGAGGATATTGATCAAGAATTTTACAGAATTGGTAAAAGATATTAAACCATGTAGTCAAACCTACAAATGGATAAAACAGATACATTATAACAATAGCTAAACCTAGACATACCATATTAAATCTATTGAAAATCAAAAAGGGAAAATCTTAAAAAGAATCAGAAGCAAATTTCCTCTATAGATATAAAACTAAGTTTGACAGCTAACTTCTAATCAAAACATTAGAAACCAGAAGATAGTGGAATTACCATATCCTCAAAGGGATGGGAAAATTGAATTGTCAGTCCATGACTGGCAAAACTATCCTTCACCAGTGAAGGTGAAATAAAGACCTTTTCAGGTGTGCAAAGAATTGTGAGAATTTGTCATCAATAAATCCACATTAAAATAAACATTAAAGGGCATTCTTTAGGCAGAAGGAAAATAATCCTACCAATGGAAACTAGTAGACACAGGAATGGATGAAAAGTCACAAAAAGTATAAATCTAAAAGGGTAAAACAATAATGATACTGTCTTAGGAGATTTAAAATATCTAGAATTTTTTTAAAAAATATATTTTATTGATTATGCTATTACAGTTCTCCCATTTTTTCTTAATCATTCCCCTAAAACAGAATGAAGTGGTAATGAGAAAACAGTAAAATGGCAAATTTCAACAAATATATTAGTAATTATATTAAATAAAAAAGGGCCAAATGCAGGGGTCTGATTTCTAACGACTTGACTCTTAAAAACTCCAAGACCTCACCTCTCCAGGCTGAGTGCCTCTAAAACTCAAACCCCTTGATTACTGTGACTTATTTATATAACTCTTTACCCTCCGTAAGATAGGCTTACTGTTCAGATATATATTGTTGTAAGAGAGAGAATTTTAGGTTATCTTTTCCTCCATTTTGCAGGAACAAGAAATCTCACCTATTTTTACTTTCTGAAAAAAAGTAAAACTTGGGATTTAAGATATTTTGGGATATAATTTATCTTCCATTACCTCAATTTTAATTATAATTTATATATCTAAGATTTTCTTTTTGTTTTAGGTAAAACTAGATTTCCTACCACAATATTGGAGGAATTTTTATTAATAATAATTTTACTTAATGTTCTTCATTAAAAAAATTTATACTCTTGTAGAAAAAAATATAAGGAAAAGGAAATCTCTATGTACATGTGATTGTTTTAAGTTTCTAATATCCATCTCCTTGAAAGGAAATATCTCCTCATTATTACAAAAAGGTTCTATGTATGCTCTTAGAAGTTAGTTTCATACTTGTGGAGCTTCCCAATGCTCTGTAATCTGAAGAAGCTTACGGTGATTTTTATATATTATTCTAGATGTATTTTCATAGGTAGAGAGCAAAAGGGTATCCTCTCTAAGTTAAAAATTACCTGTAATTTATTTTTTTAGTGAAGGTGAGAACAATACTGGTAAAATATAGTAAACTTTGTCATCTTTATATAATAAAAATTTAGAAATCATACTTTCTGTCTATAGCAGCTACAAGACACTTCTTATATGAGACCAACTTCAGAACACATCATTAAAATATCCGCATTTACTCTTCCATTATCTAGCAGGTCTTAAGTTCACAATCTCATAGAGTTGTTAATCAGTACAATTTAATGCCCAAACTCCTGTTGTTTCCTTCAGCCTCTAGGGACATGCTGAAGTCTTTTTTTCTTTTCTTTCTCTCTCTCTTTTTTTTTTTTTGAGGTGCTGTTTTTTTCCTTTTAATAAGTCAATTTTCCAGAAACCTTAGTCCCTCATCTGTAAAAGACGGATAATACTACCTAGTGCAGCACACAGAGTGATCAAAAGTAATATTGAGTTTAACTGTAAGATGGCAATAAACATTAGTTATTGCTGTTATTATTATTCCCACTTATTATTTTTCCCAGCAATGAGAATTGCTTTTGAGAGTATATTCCAGCTACGATAACTACTCTTGAGAGTAAGAGCAAATACCTAGCATAAGCCGCTCTAAGGAATCTTGAGGATCCGACAACAGAGTGGGGAAGGTCTGTGGGAGCAGGGGATGGGCTGGATGGAGGAAGGCAAAGGGGGAAAATGGGACAACAGTAATAGAATAAACAAGAATTAAAAAAAAAAGGAAGCCACTATTATAGGGTATATCTGCCATAGGCTGCCTCTACACTGTCACAGAAACAGGTCTTAGGGTTTGGTTGTTATTCCTTGCTTCCCTAAAGCTGTCAACAACTCTTGAGCCCTTTTCCCTTCAGGATTGACAGAATAGTACACATATGCCCCAGTGTTTCTTTTGTTTTGAATTTATGTGCCACCAAGAAAATTCTAGTAGTAGTTTTGATTTTAAGTATGTATTTTAAAAATAAAAGATTTATTGAGATATAATTCACATATCATAAAATACAACCATCAACCCATCTAATTTTAGAACATTTTTATCTATTTTATCATGTTAAGTATATTATTTCTTTTTTT
>PVKU01017006.1:0-12755 GCA_004027475.1 Anoura caudifer | reverse complement strand
ATTTTTTCATCTAATTTGTGAGCAAAATCAACCAATTCTGTAAGCATCCTGATCACCACGGTTTTGAATTGTGCATCTGATAGGTTGGCAATCTCCTCGTCGCTTAGATAAATTGGCTCTGGGGCTTTGATTTGTTCTCTGGTTTGAGCCATTTTCATTTCTGAGTTTTTTGGGGTTTTTTTTTTTTTGGTCTAGTCGCGGCTGTTAGGTAGTGAGGGGTGGAGCCTCAGGTGTTCCCCAGGGTGGGACATCCCAGTCGCTGGGTAGTGATGCTGTATGTGGGGGCGGGGTCTGAGAAGAGACAATGGCGTTTGCTGCACTCACTCTTGGATTCCCCTCCCTTCCACCGCTTCCCCTTTGCCTGGATTATCTGCGCGTGAATGTGGGACCACCCGGTCAGCCAGCTGCCTTGTGTGGCCTCACTGCTTCTGCACAGTTGCCGCCCCGTGCCCGGGGTCTGCTAGTCGCCACCTGTGCACCTGGGGGCTGCTAGCCACTGCTGCCCGTGTGCCCGGTCGGCACCTCCGCTTTTTCCTGCCGCGACTCCACCCCTCTTACCGGTCTGGATAAATCGTTGTTGGACTTCCAAACAGTTTGATTTTCTGAGTTCTGGTTGTTTTCTTTTTTCTAAATCTTTGTTGTCCTTAATTTTGGTTGTGAGAGGAGGCACAGTGTGTCTGCCTACACCTCCATCTTGGCTGGAAGTCCCTTTGCCAATTTTTAATAGAGCTGTCTGTTTGTTTTTTCATGTTGAGTTTTGTAAGTTCTTTATAAATTTGGGTATTAACCCCTTAACACATATACTGGTGGGTATAGTCTCCCATTCTGTGGGTTATCTTTTTATTCTGCTGATGTTTTCCTTTCCTGTGCAAAACTTTTTAGTTTGATGTAGTCAACTTTGTTTACTTTTTATTTTTTTTCCCTTGCCTAGGGAGATATATCCCATGCAAATTTTCTGCAAACAATGTCCGAGATTTTGCTGCCTATGTTTTCTTCTAGGATTTTTATGGTTTTGGGTCTAACATTTAAGTCTTTAATCTGTTTTTAATTTATTCTTGTGTGTAGTGTAAAGAAGGTGATCTAGTTTCATTATTCTGCAGGTATCTGTTCAATTTTCCAACACCATTTATTGAATAAACTATCTTTAGCCCATTGTATGTGCTTACTTCCTGATTGCTTTAGGTAGTATGAACATTTTAATGATGTTAATTCTTCCTGTCTATGAACTCAGTATGTGCTTCCACTTATTTGTGTCTTCTTCAATTTCTGTCTTCGGTGTCTTATAACTTTCTGAGTACAGGTCTTTGCATCCTTGGTTAGGTTTATTTCTATGTATTTTATTCTTTTTGAAGCAATTGTGCATGGGATTGTTTTCTTAATTTCTCTATCTGTTAATTCATTGTTGGAATATAAAAATGCAACTGTTTTCTGGATATTAATTTTGTACCTGCTACATTGCTGAATTTTTCAGTTCTAATAGTTTCTTGGTGGACTGTTTGGTGTTCTCTATGTACAGTATCATGTCATCTACAAATAAAGACAGCTCTACTTCATCCTTTCCAATTTATATCTTTTTTAAAATTTTTTAAACTTTTTTATTTATTTATCTTTAGAGGGGAAGAGAAGGAGGGAGGGAGAGAAACATCAATGTATGGTTGCCTCTTGTGTGTCCCCTGCCGGGAACTGGCCTGCAACCTAGGCATGTGCCCTGACTGGGAATAGAACCGTGATCCCTTGGTTCACAGGCCTGCACTCAATCCACTGAGCTACACCAGCCAGGGCCCAATTTATATCTTTTATTACTCCTTTTCTGATTGCCTTGGCTAAGGCTTCCAGTACTGTGTTGAATACGAGAGGTGAAAGCAGACATCCCTGTCTTGTCCCTGATCTTAAGGGCGATACTTATGGTCTTTGCCTGTTGAGTATGATGCTGGCAGTGCGTTTGTCATATATGGCCTTTTTTTGTTTAGGTATGATCCCTCTATTCCCACTTTGCTGAGCGTTTTTATCATAAATGGGTGCTAGATTTTATCAAATGTTTTTTCTGCATTTATTGATATGACCATATGGTTTTTATCCTTCACTTTGTTTATGTGGTGAATCACATTTATTAATTTGAAAATGATGTACCAACCTTGTATTCATGGAATAAATCCCACTTGGTGTGTAATCATGGTGTGTGATCTTTTTTATGCATTGCTGTATTTGGTTTGCTAATATTTTGTTGAGGATGTTACATCTGTGTTAATCATGGATATTGGCCTACAATTTTCTTTCTTTGTAGTGTCTTTATCTGGTTTTGGAATTAGGATAATGCTGGCCTCACAAAATGAGCTGACCTCAAACATCCCTCCTCTGAATTTTTTGAAATAGTTTTAGAAAGAGAGGTGTTAGTTCTTCCTGGATGTTTGGTTAATTCACCTGTGAAGCTATCTGGTCCAGGGCTTTTGTTTGTTGGGAGTTTTTTTTATTACTGCTTCAATTTCATTTGGTGTAACCTGTCTGTCTGTTCGGATTCTCTGATTCTTCCTGATTTAGTTTTGGAAGATTGTATGTTTCTAGGAAGTTATCCCTTTAGTCCAGATTGTCCAGTTTGTTGGTATATAGTTTTTCAAAATATTTTCCTACAGTCCTTGTATTTCTTTGGTGTCAGTTGTTATTTCTCTTCTTTCATTTCTGATTCTGTTTATTTGGGCTCTCTCTCTTTTTATCTTAATGAATCTGGTTAAAGCTTTGTCAATCTTGTTTATCTTATCAAAGAACCAGCTCATGGATTCATTGATCTTTTGTATCATTTTTTCAGACTCTGTCATATATATCTGCTATGATTTTTATTATCTCCTTCTTTCTACTCACTTTGGGCTTTGTTTGTTGTTCTTTTTCAAGTTCCTTTAAGTGTAAAGTTAAACTGTTTATTTGAACTTTTTTCGTTGTTTGAATTTCCATCTTAGGATTTCTTTCCCTTTTTTCATAGATTTTAGATTGTTGTGTTCTCATTTTTATTAGCTTCAAGGTATTTTTTATTTCATCTAGATCTCATTGTTGACCCATTCATTGTTTAATAACATGTTATTTACCATCCATATCTTTGTGTGTTTTTCTGTGTTCTTCTTGTGATTGATTTCTAGTTTCATAGATTGTGATCAGAGAAGATGCTTGATATGATTTCAGTCTTCCTAAATTTACTGAGACTTGTTTTGTGTCCTAGTATGTGGTCTATCCTAGTTAATGGTCCATGTGCACTAGAAACATATGTATAGTCTGCTGTTTGGGAGTGAAATGTTCTGAAAATATCAATTGAATCCATTTGATCTGGTGTGTTGTTTAAGTCCGCTGATTCCTTGTTGATTTTCTGTTTGGAATACTTATCCATTGAAGTGAATGAGTTGTTAAAATCCCTGATGATAACTGTATTTCTGTGGGTCTCTCCCTTTCTTTCCATCAAGATTTGCTTTACATATTAGGTGCTCCTATGTTGGGTGCATAAATGTTTACTAGGGTTATATCCTCTTGTTGGATTGTTCCATTTATCATTATGTAGGATTCTTCTTTGTCTCCTACTGTAGCCTTGTTGAATATAAGAATTACTACCCCAGGACCTTTTCCTTTCCATTTGTGTGAAATATCTTTTTCCATCCCTTTTCTTTTAGTGTGTGTGTATCTTTCAATCTTAGATGTGTCTCTTGGGGCAGCATATATATAGGTCTTGTTTTCTTATCCACTCAGCTATCCTATTTCTTTTGGTTGGAACATTTAAAGCATTTACATTTAAGGTGATTATTGACAGATACATATTTACTGCCATTTTATTGTTAGACTATTTTCCTATTTTCTTTTTTCTTTTCTTTCTCTTCTTCCTAAAGCAAGCCCTCCTTTAACATTCTTTGTAGTATTGGTTTGGTGGTAACAAACTCCTTTAGCTTTTTCTTGTTTGGGAAACTCCTTATTTCCCCTTCAATTTTAAATGATAGGCTTGCTGGGTAAAGTAGACTTGGTTGTAGGCCCTTGCTGTTCATCACTTTGAATATTTCACACCATTCCTTTCTGCCTTGAAATGTTTCTGTTGAGAAATCAGGTGACAGTCTAATTTGCCCTCCCTTGTATGTAATGACCTGCTTTTCTCTTGCGCTTTTAGAATTTTCTCCTTTTCTTTAAAAAGCCTCTTTGGTACCCTCTGAGCTTCCTGGACTTGTATGTCTTTTTCATCACAAGATTAGGGAAGTTTTCAGTCATTATTTCTTCAAATAATTTGAAGAAATTATTGATTCCTCATTTGCTCTCTTCTCTTTCTGGTATTCCCATGATGTGATGTTGTTACACTTCACGTTGTCTATAATGTTTCTGGAGCTCTTCTCATTTTTTAAAATCATTTTCTCTTTTTGCTGCTCTGCCTGGGTTTTTTTCTCTACCTTGTCTTCCAAATCACTGATTCAATCCTCTGCTTCCTCTGACCTACTGTTTAGTCCTTCCAATGTGTTTTTTATGTCAGATATTGCATTCTTTATGACATTCTAATGTTCTTTTTTATGGTTTCTATGTCTTTTTTTTTTATGCTGTTGACTATCCTTATAATCATTACTCTAAACTATCTGATAAATTGCTTGCCACCGTTTCGCCCAGCTCTTCTTTTGGATTTTTTCTTTCATTCAGAGTCTACTTCTGTCTTCCCATCTTGGCTGCTTCTTTGTATTTATTTCTGTGTATTAGGTATATCTGTAAAGCCTCTGGTGCAGTCCTTTGTCAGATGCTGTTTGTGACTAGCCCTGGGCAACTTTTTTTGAGCTATCAGTGATCCATAGCACATGGCTCCCTCTGCTAGGCCTGTTTGCATGCAGAAAGAGCCAAGTTGGGCACCAAAGCTGGCTTTTGAACAACACCAGGCCTGGGACAGGGTCAGCTAATGTCTCAGAGCTCCCAGCATCCCACCTTAGTTCAACTTAATCAGTTATGGAGACTCAAGTTGTACTCAGCAGCCTGGCTTAAGCTCCACAGGGTGGGTAAAATAACTCCTGTGGGCAAGGCTATTGCTACCCTTCAGGCTGATACCACTTAGAGAAGAATCTCTGCCTGAGAAAAATGGCTTTTGCAGTATGGGAAATGACTCAGCAGAGGAAACATGGCAGCTATTCTTTCAGTTCTCTCTGCAGAACCACCAGCCCCAGACTCTCCTCACTCATTTCTAACACACTCTGTCTTCCCTCTGTCAGAGCCCAGAGTAGGTAACTGCAAATGAAATCTTGTGCATTGGCCCTTAAAGAGGCTCTCTGTGTCTCCAGCTGTCTCTCCCTGACAAACCCTGCTGCATCTCACAGCTGGATGTTATCTGGCTTCCTTTCCCAGTTCTGGTGCTGTAGACTGGGGTGCCCTGGTTGGGGATAAGCCCCACACTTCTCAGGGGGAACCCCCCAGCCACCAAAATATCCCTCCAGAACTTCAGCTGTCACCCATGGGAGCCCAGCCAGTCCTCTCACACCTCCTCTACACTCCCTACCAGACATGTTATGGTGATGTGATTTCTTCTGTCTGTTCATGGTTATAAGGCTTCTTTCCAGGTTATATTCAATTGGTTATTCAGGATAATTTCTCTACAATTTAGTTGTAATTCAGATTGTTCCTCAGAGGAGGTTAGTGTAGCTTTCACTTCTCTGCCATCTTGGGTCTCTCTTACTGTATTATTTTAAGTCTTGTTAACTTTATTAAGCAAATGACCAAACTTTGATTTGGATTTTTTATTTCTTTCAAGTTCCTTTTTCTCTCTTTTCTTTTTTCACCACTCTTGTGATTACTTGCTTACTCTTTCTCTCTCTCTCATTTTCTTCTTTTCTCACTGTGTATTTCACTATGCCCATTTCAAAACACAATTAAAAGTTAAACATTGTATTCCCAGTATCAGTGTATGGGAGTTTCTCTTGCTTTACATCCTTACCAGCACTTGTTCTTTTCAGTCTGCTGTTTCACGTTAACCATACTGATGGGTGTGTAGTGGTATCCTCTTGTAAGTTCAATGTATGTTTTCTGGATGAATGACCATGTGGAGCACCTTTTAATTTGCCAGGAGAACATACTTCTTGCATTGATTTTACTTTTAATGCTTTCATTTATTTACAAACCATTAAATTAATGGCACAATATATCTTAGGAAGTATATGTCTGCAATCATAGATATAAATATTGATTTTATTTATACACTATTAAAAGTACACAAACTACTCTATTTCTTTGTTTGTATGTATGCATATACAACCATAGATATTGATATCTTGATCCTAGACACAGATATATTTTCTTGTAAATATCAGATCATAAATTTTAGCAAATTCAGTAGTCTATTTAGGAACACTGTTGAAACTATTAATTTTATTAACTAAAGTAGAATTTAGACTTTGTTAAAATTTTAAGGAACATTTATTGAGGTAAAAAAGACTGTGGGAGGAATGGTTTTGGGAGAAAATTAAGAGTTCAGTTTTGGATATGTTATGTTTGAGACGTCTATCCATCATCCAAATGGAAGTGTGGAGTAGACAGTTTAGTATTTAAGAAGAGGTTAGGACAGGAGATATTAATTTGTGCATGATCAGCACAGAGATGAACCTTAAAAGCATGAGGCATCTTAGGAGAGTAAGCTTTTACAAAGAAGATAGAGGCCCAAGAGCTGAGCTCTGGGACCCTCCAATAGTGATAAGTCAGGAAGGTGAAGAGGAACCTGGAAAATAAATTGACAAGAGGCATTCAATGGTGGAGATGGAGAACCAAGGCAGAGTGTGGAGTAATGGAGGCTGGAACTTTTTCTTTATAAAATGGTTATAATTATACTACTGCACACTCAAGTTGCCATGAAGGGAAAAAGAGTTAATGCATACGTAGTGTTTGGCACATAATATGTATTCAATAAATATAACTACTTATTTTAAATGTTTATAGGTTTTTTAAAAACTTCCATTGTTGGTGAAATGTATTACCAAATAATTAGGTATGAGAGCCCTTGTGTTGAAAATCAAGTCACATAAAATCCATCTGAAAGGGCAAAGTTCTGAAAATAATGACTTCAGTAAAATTTAGTGTCTTTTGAAGTCAGATGAACTTTGAATCCTGGCTCTCTGTTGACCTTGGACAAGTTATTTAGCCTCTCTAAGGTTCAGCTTCCCAATCTCTACAGTAGGGATGATAATAGTATCTTTTTGAAGGATTGATAAGGAGATTAAGTGAATGACTACAGACTATATAGAAAGTGCCTATCATAACTAGTATTTCCATGGTCCACCTCCCTAAAATGAACCCCAGTTC
The DNA here is from genome assembly GCA_004027475.1 of Anoura caudifer. Taxonomy (NCBI): domain Eukaryota; kingdom Metazoa; phylum Chordata; class Mammalia; order Chiroptera; family Phyllostomidae; genus Anoura; species Anoura caudifer. The sequence goes on along the minus strand of PVKU01017006.1, from coordinate 5,471 downwards.
TCCCATTACCCTGGGTTAAGAGGCAGGTGGAGCTTTAATGTGTGACAACATCAAGTCCTTGGTAGAAAGAATATTTGGTAAATGATGTGTTCTGGATCACTTTATTTTCTAAAACTCATCAAAATACTTATTTTACTTAAACTTTTGCTGAAAATATCTCTAAAGTATGTTTCTGAGAATGTATATTAAGTTAAAAAAGAGTTCGCTCTTTGCTAGAAAGAAGAGCACACTGTTATCTCATGGATAGCATTGTGAATATCAGTTCTAGGCCAGTATAACAGAGTCAAGAGGTATAGAAGATTGTCCCCAATCTGTACTGACTTATACTCTGGATTTTAAAAATTACAAGATTCCCTAATCATTGTTCATTTTCAAGTTTTCCCCTGACCTCCATGGGAAAAGCTATGGATGACTGTCAGTTAATATGGACTTCTTATTAGCTATATAACACAAGGCTCACTGTAGTGTAGTATAAATAAGCTTTCTTACTAAGAAACAGTAATATTAGTCATTTTTGTAGATGTCAAATGTAACCAACAAAATATTCTGGTTGATAATAAGATGGAAAGATAACTAAAATCTTTCTTCCAAATGTCCTGAATTTGCCCACTGTTGTGCCCAATATTTAATATTCCTTTCAAAAATGTACTACATAAATATCCAAGTCAAATCCACCTCTCTGCTGATCTTGCTCTTATTTGGCTCACTCAATCTCTCATTTTCTCTCCCTTTTGAACCCCTATAGCACTTTCTTGGCAAATCTTGAGGGTGTTCACATTTTGCCTTGCCTTAGTTATCTATGTATCTTTCGGTTGTGTTACCAGCTTCCTTTGACTCCTTGGGACACTAATTGAACTATCTTTTTTCCTTATTTCTATTGCATCTTACACACAAGAGTCTTCAGACATATACACAGGAAGCTCTTGATGATAATTGCAGATTGAACAATGAATTCACCCAAAGATTAGATGTTCTTATGACTAATCATCACAGTGGGTGTGCTTAGAACACAGCAAAACATCATTGTTTATATTATAGGTTTAAAAGGTGAAGAGATTAGCCAAAGAATATATAAGCATGGACCATTGACATGGACAACAGTGTGGGGATTAATAGCCTGAGGAAGTGGGGGTGCTGGGTAGAGGTGGGCAAAGAGGAAAATTGGACCAACTGTAATAGCATAAACAGTAAAAATACCATTTAAATTTTTTAAATGAATGTACTTTATGATACCATATTACATTGAATGACATTCTGAATCTTTAAATCACAAACCTCTTAAGTCTATCCATAGTTTTTCTGAATTCCTCTAAGTCTATGACTCTACTTTTAACTATTGCTTTTTCTGCTCAGCTTCATACCTTTCCTTTTACTCACTTGAAATAAGCCAGCATGCAAGCCAAGGATACTGAGAAAAATGTTACCCTTCCCTTAGAAATACCCAAGTGTATTCCACTTTTGCCCAGCTACATGGATGGATAGTCCTGATTTATAATTAATCCTAAGCAAACATAAATAAGTAATGTTCAAGTAATTGTTTTATCAGAAATGAATCTAAATGTTATACCGTATTTTTGGACCATAAGATGCACCTAGGATTTAAAGGAGGAAAATAGGAAAAAAAAAAATTTGAAGCAAAAAATGTGGTAAAATATTTAATAACATAAATAACCTAATATTTCACCAATGTAAATGTAAACAACTCAACAGCAGCATTAACAACCATTATTCCTCCCAAATTGCAGGGGGCAGTGTTTTATAGTTCGAAAAATACGGTAAGTCTTTATAAGTGATGATTAACTCCCTTGCAGTAAAAAATATAGGTTCATTGGTATTATAACAACTGGATTTTGCTTATGGTTAATCCACACTTTTTATACTCCCTTGAAGGAGAGGCAACAAACTGGAGGGCATGGCATCAAACATGTATATTTTTTGGTCTGCATAGTGGTTTTGAAAAGTTGGGATTAGTTTCTAACATTTAAAAATAAGGACTTTTCATTTTAAAAAGAAAATCTAAATATCTAGCTGTGCTTAACAACTTGATAACACTTGGCCAGCCCTCCTGCATATAACCATTGGCTTGAATTGAGTCTTAGGCTGCCTCTTTGGAATATTCACTCCATTTGGTCCAAATTGTGTCCCTGACACCAACACCTCACAGCAAGTCCATAACATGCTTATATCCTGCGGGCATTTGGGGTTGTGATCCTTGCTCTACAACCATGATCTTTCTGTTTCAGCCAGCCCAGCTCCAAGACAGTAATTTGTATTGTCTTTCAGAAAGACTCTACTGGAAGTTCCTGTTGCCTTATTCAACATTCTTCTCTATCTAATCTCTTATTTCCCAAGATAGGTATGTGAGGGCTCCTCAAAGGAATGTGAAGATTTTTGGCAAAATAGAATTGAGAGCTGAGATACTCAGCCTAACTCATTGGCACGGTCCACTTTCTCTGTCCCTCTCTTGTGATCCACTGTTGGTTCCATTCTCAGCCCTTCTAAGCCAGCTTCCGCCTTCCTGGTACACCCTGATTGTCTCCTTGGGCTTGGGGATAGACATGTACTTGAAGGTTCATCCCTAATAAGTTAGTCATCTGTTTCTAGGTCTCTGAGTGATTTGGATAGTCTGATTTTAATATAAGAGGTACCTATTATACTCTGGTTTCTCCTTAGATCACATAAGTCTTTTGCCTTTTAAAATGTACATATTAACATTTTAAAGTACCTAAATAACAGTAAGGTAACAAAAAAAGTATATAAAAAATACTGTAGAACTTCCGGCCAAGATGGAAGCATAAGTAGATACACTTTACCTCCTCACACAACCAAAGAAGGACAAAAAAAAAAAAAAAAAAAACCAGAACTGCCAGAAAATTGAACTGTATGGAAGTACAACAACCAAGAAGTTAAAGAAGGAACATTCATTCAGACTGGTAGGAGGGATGGAGATGGGCAGCCAGGGTGGAGAGGACATGGCAGAGTGGCAGCTGGAGAACCAGATGAGGCAGACCGGGGTGGGCAAGACAGCAGCTGGCAGACTGGGCAGTCCACATTTGCATGCAGATAAACCGGAAGGAACAACTGGGGAACAAGACAGATGACACAACCCAGGGTTCCAACACAGTAAAAGAAAGCCTCAAAACCTCTGGCTGTAAAACCTGTGGGGGTCACATTGGTGGCAGAAACTCCCAGTCTTACAGGAGAGTTTGTTGGAGAGACCCAATTTGCTTGTGGATAGTGGGGGAAGTGTCTGAAAGCCAGCCAGGAGCTGAGCAAGTAGCATTATTCCCTGTCTGAACCCTCCCCCACATACAGCAGAACAACACAGAGATATGGGTTGTCATGCCCTGGCTCTACCCCTTACAGTGTAACAGGTAAACCAGGGCAAAGAAATATGGCCCAAATGAAAGAACTGATCAAAGCTCCAAAAATAGAACTAAGCGATGAAGAGATAGTCAACCTATCAGATGCAGAGTTCAAAACAATGGTAATCGGGATGCTCACAGAAATGGTTGACTACGGTCACAAAATAGAGGAAAAAGTGAAGGCTATGCAAATGAAATAAAAGAAAATGTACAGGGAATAAAACATCAACTAGAACAGAATGAAGAAACAAGAATTCAGAAAAATGAGGAGAGGCTTAGGAACTTCTGGGACAACATTTAATGTTCCCAAATCCAAATTATAGGGGTGCCAGAAGGAGAAGAGGAAGAGCAAGAAATTGAAAACTTACTTAAAAAAACAATGAAAGACAACTTCCCTGATCTGGCAAAGAAATAGACTTCCAGGAAGCTCAAGAAGCTCAGAGAGTCCCAAAGAAGTTTGACCTAAGGAAGCACACGCCAAGGCACATCGTAATTACATTATCCAAGATTAAAGATAAGGAGGGAATCTTAAAAGCAGCAAGAGAAAAGGAGACAGTTACCTACAAAGGAGCTCCCATTAGACTATCAGCTGATTTCTCAAAAGAAACCTTACAGGCAAGAAGGGGCTGGAAAGAAGTATCCAAAGTCATGAAAGGCAAGAACCTACATCCAAGATTATTCTGTCCAGCAAAGCTATTATTTAGAACGGAAGGCAGATAAAGTGCTTCCCAGATAAGGTCAAGTTAAAGGTGTTCATCATCACCAAGCCCTTATTATATGAAATGTTAAAGGGATTTATCTAAGAAAAAGATGATCAAAAATATGAACAGTAAAATGACAACAAACTCACAACTATCAACCACTGAACCTAAAAACAAAAAACAAATTGAGCAAACAACTAGAACAGGAACAGAATAACAGAAATGGAGTACATGGAGGGTTATCAGTGAGAAGAGGGAGGAGGGAGAATAGGGGAAAAGGTACAGGGAATAAGAAGCATAAATGGTAGGTACAAAATAGACAGGGGGAGGTTAAGAATAATATAGGAAGTGGAGAAGCCAAAGAACTTACATGTATGACCCATGGACATAAACTAAGGGTGGTGGGCAGGGGTGCTGTGCAGAAGGGAATAAAGAGGAGAAAAAAAATGGGATAACTGTAATAGCATAATCAATAAAATACATAAATATTTTTAAGGTTGTCTTTTTTTAAGATTTTTTTAAAGATTTCATTTATTTATTTTTAGAGAGAGGGGAAGGGACGGAGAAAGAGAGGGACAGAAACCTCAATGTGTGGTTGCCTCTCGCACATCCCCTATTGGGGACCTGATCCACAACCTAGGCATGTGCCCCAACTGAGAATCAAACCAGCAACCCTTTGGTTCACAGGCCTGTGTCAATCCACTGAGCTACACCAGCCGGGAATAAAATATATTTTAAAAATAGTGTAGAATATCACTCAGAAGCTCATTCCTTCTAGAGTTTTAGTATTACATTAGGTGCTAAGGTGGTGAGTATGGTTTCAGAGTAGGAGAAACATGTATTCGTAATTTAATATTGACCTTTTCCCTAAAGGTCATTTGACTATATTTTAAGTGACATCCATTGTGATAGAATCAGAAGGATCCTTTAAGTCTTTTTTACCACCATCCCCCACTTGTGACGTGAGGGGACTAGACTACATCATCTCAAAGGAGCTTCTAGCTCTAATATTCTGTGACTCTGAATTTAGTAACTCCTCACAAAAGATCTAAGTTATCATCACTTCTTTTTTCATGAACGTAACTCCAAAGTAAAATACTGTAAATAAAAATATTTTAGATGTAATATTTAACTGGAGTTCAACCTGAATTAAAATGGTTACAACTAAAGCCACTATCTAAAAAGGAAAGTTGGTCATTTCCCTTATTAATCACAAGGAACCCAGCAGTCCCATTAACAGCAATAAATGTCCCAAGGATTATTTCCCAGCATTCTTGTCATAAGCATTAGGCCAACATGCTGCTGTGAAGCTGCCGATCTTGGCGCTCTGAGACATTTAATAAATTAATAAAATGGCTAAAATTTCCTCAGATTGAATATCATGCTTCTAAAATTAAACATATCC
>PVKU01017005.1:0-12758 GCA_004027475.1 Anoura caudifer | reverse complement strand
GGTCAATTGGAAAAATATATTTACACTGTATATAATAATGTTTAGATTTTGGGTTGGGGATGTAAATTTAAAGAACAAATTTTAATATTTATTGAAATAGAAAATAACTCAGCAAAAATAATGTGTACATAGGATTGTGTATCTATATCCCAAATGTTATTTAAATAGACAAATTAAATATAATTAAATAAAACATTGTTAAACATAATATATTTAGTATATTGAATATATAATACAATATAGTGCATTATATATTTAATGTCCTACTATACATTTAATATAGTATATTAAATATATTAATATAATATAATATGGTAATACAAATATCAGATAATTGGAAAAGTTAATGATTACATAGGGCAAGATATTAAAACATATTTTGTAAGCAATATGACATGTCCATAGTGATCATATTTAGATAAATTTAAAACTCACACACACTCAAATTGCTAATATCATAAAGCAATGTTAGGCATCATTCTTGGAAATACTGTGTGTGTGTGTAAAATTTTAAAAATGGATTGGATTCCAGATAGAGGTTGCTTCTGACCAGCGCTGGGATATGAGATATGGGAAAGTGTGGCTGAACCTTCTGCATGGCGTGGGCCCAGCTGCAGCTCGGAGCTGCACAGGACCCACACCCACAGATACGTTCTTTCATGAGTAATCAGATTTGCAACATAATTGGGCTGTTTTTGAGATTTTCTCCTTCCCTAAAACCCCCTCAGCCTGCAAGTACCTGCAGGCCCAATGTAACTGCTTGCCTATTCATTTGCTAATACCCTTCTTCTGTGATGTACTGAGGGCCATTGGCTCCTTTGTTGTAACCGGGATAGGAAGAACTATCTTGGAATGTAAGGGGATGATTATTAGAATAAAGCCTCTGTGATGGCAGAGGCCACAGCTTTGGCTCCTCTTGAGAGAAAAGTCTGTCATTTATCCTTATTCCTCCACCAGACTCGGTAGTCTGTGTGTATGTTTTAATTCATCCGTAATGACGCAGACACTGCTGGCCAGTGTTCACTTCAGGAAAGGAGTGGGGGAGAAGAATCACACAGTGTGTGACTCTAAATAGGAATTTACTTTATCTGTAAAAAATATTTTTCTCTAAAAATATGAAGCGAATATTAAAGAATTTGAAATGTTTCCAGTTCTTGGTGGAGAATTTTATATTTGATAATTTAATTATTTAATATTTAGTGAAATAGTATGGAAGGTTTTTTACTGGTGACATAAATAGACAAATTTATGCAGTTGTGAGTGTTGGGAAAGTGCTTTGGAGAAATCATATGAAAGATCAACTCCAGAACCCAAATAAGGAATTTCACATGTCATGTTGTAATCGAAGTACAAAGCCCTAGATAGACAACACTGAAGATTTGTGTTTATTGTTCACCTATCTTGTAACAGCATTTGAATTAGGAGAGGGGAAAAACAGGGAAAGGAAGCTCTGTGACATTTATGTATTTATTATTTCAAAAAGTATTTATTGAGAAAGTGCGAGGTATTCTACTCTATTCTAGCTTCTATCTGTTCACATGTAAATGTTTCATTCTGTCTTGACTAAATGTATTGAGTCTCCTATTAAGTACAAATTGCTATGCAGCACAGAGGAAAACATCCATTTGCAGGAAGAGCTCTCATTCCTGAGAGTTCTTGAAAAATGAGGTATAATGCAGGAGATGAAGAAAACTGCAGAGCCATAAATTTAAAGAAACAGAAGCATAAAAGATTATGGACATTTGAGGCTTTAAAATCACCTTTTCTTGTTGGAGCATAGATTGTCCTGTGAGAACCAGTAGAACTGAGGCTGGAAATCACCCTGAGGCATTGTGGCCAAGAGCTCTTTAAACTCTCTTATTTGTTTTGGTGATAAGAACCATCTAAGCATTTCCACATAGGAGATAATGAAACAAATTACTGTTTTTGAAACAGCATCTAGTCAGCTGGGTAAAGGAAATCCTCAAAGGTACAGAGACCAGAGAGAGAAAGACAAATTAGACTGCTAAAGAAAGACAGAGACTCATAAGTTAGAGGCAGTGTAGATGAAAAGGAGGGGAGAATTTAAGAATGAAAAGGGTGTATGTAGTATGCAGTGATTTAAAAGTTATTTGTGTATGAGAAGGCAGGGAGAGAAGTGACAATGACTGAATTTTCACAGCTTAGAATAAGCACTCATGAATCAGCTTGTGATGTGCAGCTGGCAGGTGAAAATAGCAAAACCAATTATGGGTTGTCTTCTACCCCTACATTTCAGAAATACTATAATGAAGTCAGTTTCCTTTTACTTGGGAATCCCATTTGAAATAATAATCGTCAAAGTCAGTACTTACTGAGGTAGAAGTTATTGTCCTAAAGCACAGTCATTTTTGATACACCTCTGAGGAAGAATCTGTTTTCTTTTGACAGCATACTATGAAATAAAAATTTCCATGCAGAAATAGAGAAATATTCCCACAGAAAGACACTGAGAAAGAATACTGATCATTTTACTGAATTGTCTGGTTCAAATGTTCTCTTGATACATGTAGACAAACTCAAACACACACGGTCACTTTCTCTACCCTTAGAATGTCATTATAGGAAAATAGTCCATGGTCATTCCAGTAGCAATCATTTCAACAACGAGGTTTGCTTGCTTTGCTTGTTTTCTTTTCTTTTTGATTTTTGTATTAATGAAAACAGGAAACCTAACTACTTTGACAATCGGAAGCATGATTTTAAATAGTGTAACTTAGGAAAGTCAGAATAGGAACTAGAGGCTGGATAATTAATTTGGGGAAGCCAGAAGGTCCCACTGAGTATTTGCCAGTCATTTCTTTGTGTCTAGAAATTGATTACTTCTCGAGAGAGAAGATGGTGGGGATATAGTTGGTATCTGAGCCTACTTGCTTGGCACCCAGCTGGGACACTTAGCCAATCTTATGATAAGCAAAGTGAACAGCCAACAGAATCTCAGCTGATATGAAGTTTGGAAGCCAGAGTGTGCAGATACCACCTATTTTGAAGTGCCCACTTCAAAACAGGTGGTAAGGAGGTTTTATATGCCCATGGGGAAGGTCCCTGGGCCTGGTGTCAGAGACCAAGTCTGCCCCAGGGACAATATTGGAGGAGAGCCCGGTCAGTGATAGTACCCTAGCTGCTCCCTCCCATCCCAGGGTAGGGAAGTTAAAGACCCACACCAGTAGAGACCTGGACACATAAAGTGGCTAGGGGAAAAAGAAGGCAGCAAGGGATACACAGCTGGCAGGGAACTGCAGCTGAGACAGTGGTGGATTGCTGGGGCAGTGGCCGCAGGCTGGGACAGTACCAGAGAAAATGCGGAGCCCAATGACACCTGGCGGTGGGAGAGGAGATGGGCCATGACTGGCAGTGACTTGTGTGCCTGTGAGGAACAGTAGGACGCACCCAAGGACCTTGCATGCATGCACAGTGACCTCGAGGTCACAGGGTCCTCCTGGGCTCAGTGGCTGGGCCAGTGAAGAGGGAAGAGTGGGGGCAGGATTCGCTCCCACTCAGTGCAACTCATGGACTGATGAAAGGGGTGCAAAGCCAGGTGGCTTATCCACGCCAGACTTGCACAAGTGCACAGAGTGGACAGTGTGGGCCACATAGGGCTCTGAGGGCATGAGCTGGAAACTGGGCACTTGTGATTATTGTAGCCCAGACTGAGCCCCCTTTCTTGTGGAACCACAGGAAAGGAAAACATGCAGCCTAGCCCTCTCTGCCTGCAGGAACCTTGAAGGTCTCTAAAACCAGCTGGGCAGGCTTAACAATCAGCAAGATGCTCCTCACCCCCACCCAGCAAGAGTAATACAATAAGACCTGGAGCTGAGAGAAAACGAGAGACAGATCCAGAAAGAAGTCAGAAGGAGATTATCAACAGCTGAGACAAATTTTCACTTTGCTCTTTAACAGAACTTGCAGGGATTTTTTTTTTGTTTTTTATTTCGTTCATTCTTTTCGTTTATTTAGGTCTTTTTAGTTTGTTTTTATCATTTATTTTTTATTCTCCCTTTCATACTGAATTTTAATTTTTCTTCTTTCACTTCAGTTGTGTTCCAAATAACACGCTACTCTTGTTTTTTTTTTCTTTTAATTCTTTTTATTCAGGTTATATATTTTTCATCACATTATTGTTATTCCAAATGCCACACAGCCCTCTTCTCTGGTTTTCATCCATTTAGCCAACTTCGTGAGCTTTGGTACTGTTGTGAACTTTATATTCTCTCACACTATGACACGTTTCTATCCCTGACTCTCACTATTTCTCTTCCATCTAACCTCACATAAATGCTCTTCTTTCTTAAGTCAGCTCACATTCCTTTTCCCTCTCTGATAAGACTTGTTTCTTTTCCAGCTTTAATAAACACTGGGAGTAGGGTGAAATAGCAGATATTTCTGTACTTCTCCAAAGGAAATGTTATTTGTTCACTCTTTTTTTGTACTTGTAATCCCATAGAATTCTCTCCCCTGTCTTAATCCCTTTTACCTTGTCCCTACCCCTCATCAGTTGAGTGAGGAATATTATTTCATCGTTTTCACTCTCCCTTCCCTGGCCAGCCTGGGTTTTACTTCTTACTCCCATTAGTTTGCCGCTGCCATCCTCTCAAAATCATATTTATTTACTATAGACATCTCATATCCACGTTTGCCTTTCAGCAATATTCTAATTCCTGTTTCAACTTTAGGAAACTTCATTCAGCTGTCATTGCTACTGACCTTGCTATGGTTTTTCTGCCCCTTTGCTCTCACAGGTCCAGTAACTTCTCAATTTTCAAACTTCAAACTTCATAATATGCTCTTCCCTTTCTTACCCTATTGTGCCCATTGTCCTTTCCAGTTTTACTTACATTTTAAATTTTGTTCTCTCTCTTTCTTCACCTCCATTCTCTCCCAAATCTTATCAATTCTTCCCCCACCTTCCACTATTTTCAAAGAGAATTTGTTAAAATGGGGAATTATGGCATACTAGGGAGGGTCTTTGCTGGCTCAGCAGCTGGAAGTAGGAAGAGGAAGAAGTGGGGCACTATTTACTTCCACTCAGGTGTAAGCAAACAAATACAACTAGACCACCAACTTACACCATACACAAAAATAAACTGAAAATGGATAGTGGCAGATGGGCATACACACACACACACGCACACACAAACTGAATATGGATATAAGAATTAAACATAAGTCACTGTATCATAAAACTCCTAGAGAAAAACATACATAACAAAATTTCAGATACCCTCCCAGCAATATTTTCACCAATGCATCATCTTAGGTCTGGGAAATGAATTGAAAATAAACAAATGGGAATACATCAAATTAAACAGCTTCTCCATGGATAAAGAAATTATCATCAACATGAAAAGGAGCCAGATGTATGGAAAAACATCTTTGCCAACAATGACTCAGATAAGTGTTTGCTCTCCAAAATATGTAAAGAACTCATACAAGTCAATGCTAGGAATAGGAACAGTCCAATTTAAAAATGGGCAAAAGACTTGGATAGACACTTCTCCAAGGAGGATATACAGAGGGCACAGAGTCATGTGAAAGGATGCTCAGTATCACTAGCCATTAGAGAGATGCAAATTAAAACCACAGTGAGATACCACTTCCCACCAGTCAGAAGGACCGTCATTAACAATTCAACAAACAAGTGTTGGCAAGGATGCAGAGAAAAGGGAACCCTAGTTCACTGTTGGTGGGAATGCAGATTGGTGCAGCCACTGTGGAAAACAGTCTGGAATTTCCTTGAAAAAAAAAAAAAAAAAAACACCAAAGATTGAACTGCCTTTGACCCAGCAATTCAACTGCTGCCAATTTACCCTAAGAATCCTGAAACAACAATTCAGAAAAACCTATGTACTCCAATGTTCATACCAGTGTTATTTACAGAAGCCAAGTGCAGGAAACTGCCTAAGGACCCATCAATAAATGAGTGGATAAAAAAATTGTGGTACATTTACACAAAGGCATTCTATGCAGCAGAGAGAAAGAAGGAACTCCTATCCTTTGCAACACCATGAATGGAACTGGAGAACATAATGCAAAGTGAAATAAGCCAGACAGTGAAAGACAAATGCTATATGATGTCACCTGTAAATGGAACTTAATCAACAAAACAAATGAATTAGACAAATAGAACCAGAGGCATGACAACAAGGAAGAGACAGAGACCAACAGGGGAAGGCTGGAGGGATAAGGGAGAAAAGAAGAGGAAAAGTCTAGTTAAAAACAAATATAAATGTTCCATGAACATGGATGACAACATGGTGTGGATTGACCCTTGGAGTAGCAGATGGGCAGAGCAGGGGAGAGCAATAGGGGAAAATTGAGACAACTGTAATAATATCACAGCAAAATAAATAAATAAATAAAGTGTTTAAAATTGTAAAAAAAAAGTAAAAAATTATATAAGATTCAGATATATTTCATTCTTTCTCTCAAGAATAAGTTTGAGAGATATATGAAAATATGTAATTATATCCAATCATGTTATATGATTTTCTTTCTTCTCACAAGATATAATTGGTAACACACTTGCTTTTTGAAAATTCATTCAGCAATGAACAATTTGAAGTTCTAACAAGCTGCTGACCTGTGCTGGCTTCTCTTGCATTTTGATAAGATGATGTAACTCAGTCTTCCCACTGAAGTGTTCAGAGCTCTTGGCACCATCTTTGGTATTGATGCATTCAATCTAGAGTAATCTGTGTTTGTAAAATTCTAAAATACGTCAGAGTGAGTATGTAACTATTATCGTTGTCATTGACATCAAAGTATTTATTGCTAAAAATGTCCCAGGCAGGAATGTGAGCCTTAGGGGTTTATTTTAAATAAAGGAGAAGTTGAAATGAAGTAACCGTTCCAGATAATGAAAATTAAGTTCTACCATTCGAGTACTGCATTTACCCTTCAGACTAAGAGAGATAATAGCACAGTTGGATTTTTTTCCTCTACCTTCACAAGGATTCATTTTTTTTACCTCATCAGGCTCTTGCCTAAGGGTGTGATCAGCAAGTACTTGGCTCATCTGCTGGGAAGAGATGAAGGAGGGGCAGGGAGTTGATCATTTCTGAATAGGGCAAGAGAGGACAGAACATGAAATTGACTATCAAGCACCAATGACCTCTACATAAGGACAGAAAGAAAATAATATTTTGATCATGGAAAAATGAAGAGATTTTGTCTGAATTTCCATATCAGAAAAGAGTTTCCATAAATGTCTTCATTTTGCATCAATTGTATATGTATAAAGTATGTGTAGTGCTCATTGATTGTAACATATAATAGGTGCTGTGTGTCATTTACATGTGTGCACATGTGTACAGATGCACAGAAATACAAAAGAGAAAGAAAGTTTACAGCAGCTTGTATGAATAAATATATTTCCTCTAGTAAAATCATGTAGGTTTCTGAAAAGTGCAATTGTGTTTTTATACCCCTAACATAGGACTGATGATCAAATTTCCAAATATGGATATAGAAATGTTTCAAGATGAGTATTTCTCATGCTTGACAATGCACTGTGATCCTGAGAACAATATTTAGGAGGGATTTTTGTGGGATGTATATGAACACCTCACTGCGATGAGAAGGGAAAATTGTGTGTCTAAATGGAATGTGTTTCCTGTGATACTGCATAGATTGCCACCCCAAGGGGAAGGACAAAACCAGCATTGGCCACAGATGTGCATGAGAAAAAAGTGAAACAGAGAAAACAATACAAAGGAAGGAAAAGAGAGATAGTCTCCCCTCATTTTCACTCTCAAAAATCTAGGACAAGATAGAATCTAGCAAAATGTAATAAAGTGTTCTGTATTTTATGTGACAATCCTACTCTCAGACTAAGCCAGCTATCTACTGCTTCTCTCTCCCCCTTTTGTACACACACACATGCACAGGAACGCACACACACATCATTTTTTCTCTAAGATAAAAGCTATTTCAATTATTGCAGTTTGACAGTGGGCTCCTCAGAAGTTACTAGTACTGCACATACACGTAGAAGAAAGCTCAATAGGTGTTTGGGTGTACCCATGTGCATTTGTTTAGTTTCCATAAGATCAGCATGTGTGATTCATATGTCTGTTTTCTGTGCATGCCTCAAAGGGGTGGTTATGGCTTGGAACAGGATTGTGGTTTTTCTCACTTCCCTGCTCTAATACCATCCAGTGGTATTCCTCATTCTACCCTTCTTCTAACATTTTTAAGTTCTCCTCAGAAGCCTGTTTTTGCCTGCCCTGAGAAATGCAAAGAGGCAAAGACACATACTTGTCAATAGTGTTTTCCTGGATCTGTGTCTCATTATTGGGCTTCCCAGAAGTTAACTCTGTTAAAGGCACCTGAAACTTGAGGAAAAACCTCACTACATTCCAGTATATTGTTGTTAAATAAATAAGGAAGTACCTAATGCCTTTTATTTTTTTAATCCATGCTAGGTCTTTTATACAGTTCTTTATCTAGGTAATTCTTCAATCTACATTTACTTCAGTCTGCCTGAATATGCCACTGTTGAATTACCTATCACCAATTAGAAACTATTCAGCAACTGCTAAATAAACTAGAATCTTAACTTTATTGGCTACACACTATTTCTATTATTTCTGGAGCCCTTCCTTAACTCAATGAGCCCAGGGGATGAAACTCGATTTTGACTAAGTGATTTGTTTTTACATTTTGCAACTACTTTCTAGGTTTCATCTTTCTATGCTAAAGGAGGAGCTCTATCTTCCTAAAGCAAAGTACTAGCATATTCTATCACATAAACACACACACACAACTCCATTATTGAATTAACCCATATTTATCACATGTTTTTTGAGAATGGGGTCAATCAATACCTAGAACTATACAAAGGCATGCTGTTTTATAAGTGCTATAATTCCCATCCATGATATTTCTTGTTCATTGGTGGCTGAGATGGGAATCACCAGTTTCCACCCTGGGGAACAGCTACACTGCACTGCTTCTTACTGCTTGGAATGTTTGCTTGCCACTAGCTGTAGGATTCATTTAAAAATAGCTGCTTTGTTTCTCCACAACTTTGTCAGCACTTATTGTTTGCTAATTTGTTTATGATGGGCATTCTGACAGATGTGAAATGGCATCTCATTGTGGTTTCAATTTGCATCTCTCTGATGGCTAACAATGCTGAGCATCTTTTCATATGTCTCTGGTCCATCTGTATGTCCTCCTTGGAGAAGTGTCTGTTCAGGCCCTTTGCCCATTTTTTTAATTGGATTTTTGGTCTTCCAGGATTGGACTCACGTGAGTTTTTATATATTTTGGAGATCAAAACCTTGGTCGAGCTATCATTGGCAAATATATTTTCCCATATGATTGGTTCCCTATGCATTTTGCTGATATTTTCATTAGCTGTGCAGAAGCTTTTTATTTTGATTAATTCCCATTTGTTGATTATTTCGTCTATGTCCGATGCTCTACAGGAACATATTGGTGAAAATAGTTCCATGGAATATCTGATATTTTCCTGCCTATGTTCTCCTCTAAAACTTTTATGGTGTCATGACTTATATTTAAATCTTTTATGCATATTGAGTTTATTTTTTATTATGGTGTAAGTGTATTTGGCAAACAGTTGGATACAAAATCATCATTCAGAAATCAAAGGCATTTTTTGTACATCAACAATGAAATATGGGAAACAGAAATCAGTTAAAAAATCTCATCTGCTATAGCAACAAGAAATATAAAGTCCCTAAGAATAAACCTAATCAAGGAGGAAAAAGACCTGTACTCAGAAACTACACAATACTGAAGAAAAAATTAAGGAAGACAAGAAAAAATTGGAAGCATATACTGTGTTCATAGATTGGAAGAATTAACACTATCAAAATGTGAATACTGCCCAAAGCAATATATAGGTTCAATGCAATCCTATTAAAATACCAATGACATATTTCACAGATGTAGGAATAACATTTCAAAAATTTCTATGGAGCCATAAGTCACCCTGAATAGCCACAGCAATTTTGAGAAAGAAGAACAAAGTAGGAGAGATCACAATACCTGACGTCAAACTATATTACAAGGACACTCTAATCAAAACAGTCTGGTACTGGCATAGCAACAGACACCTAGATCAATGGAACAGAATAAAAACCCAGAAATAAGCCCATGTCACTATGGTCAATTAATAATTGAGAAATGGGGCAGAAAGATAAAATGAATTAATAATAGCCTCTTCAACAAATGATGTTGGAAGATGTGGACAGCTACATGCAAACAAATAAACTTCTACTCTTTAAAGAGATAAATTTGCAGAGTTCTCAGGATATGTTACACACATTTTAACTAGTCAACCAAAATGTTCTCCCAAATGAAAAAAAAAATGATTCCCCTTTTTAGATACCAGAACTAACCTATAGTATAAAAAACTGTGCTGTCTGCATTGTTAGTAGTGTTTCCTAAAATGTTACCCCAATGGAGAGGTGAGGTATGGGATATGATGATTCAAGAGATCAAGAGTTCTGAATAGGACACAGAAACCACAATAAAGAAAGTGGAAAGATGCCCATATGGTACAAAACTCTTGCTAAGGGAATAACATGTGTGCATATTTAGACTCATCTGTTCAGTGTAGAACGGATGTGCTTAGCCAAGAAATTATCTTGGTAGCAACTTTTAACTCAGAATGTCCCAGTACATTTTAGTGAGATGCTTTTGCTTATTTCTTATGCAGCTGCAGTACATGCAGTATAATTTTAGTCAGGAACAAACTATAAAATGCGCTTTTTGAAAATTAAATACACAAAGCATTCATGACATGTCAGGAATTTGGCATTAAACACAGGACATACTCTATTGGGATTTTTCAAAGAAACACATTAATGAGGTGATCTTTAGTAAGGTGTTTGCAGATTTAGGGAAGTACAATGCATGTATAGACACCCAGAGACTCGCAATATGGGAAGCCATTTATACCCCTACACTTGATACAGCAAAGGGAGGAAATGGGGTTATTGGAGCATGGTTAAGAGCTGGGTGTGAAGCAGAACTGCCCGCATTGCTGTAGTTCTAGTTTAACCTCACTTATATATACAGCCTTGCAGGTAATCTAGCATAGGCTTTTATTTGGAAATCATATCTTTGCTTAGATTAACCTGTAGACAAATTTAGATCACCCTTGATATTATAAGACTGATGTAACCACATGTGTAACCTGCTAACAGTTTAACAGAAGGGATGAGATCAGTTAGGTCAACATAAGAAATGACCAAACCTGTAAGAATTTGTACGAGTTTATTTGAGCCAAACTGATGACCATTTCCAGGAAACAAAACATCAACAGATTAAGGAAATGCTCCAAAGAATGGTGTTTCTGAAAACTACTTTATACATTACAGTCCAATGGGAAGATGTATGCGCTGAAAACCATCAACAATAGATTAGGGAAGCAGGAGAAAACAAAGTGGGGAAACTCCTTGGGTTGAATAAAAGATAAAGCAATAAACAAATATCTTTTTACATCTTAATTATAATAATAACATATCTGCCTAGTAGCAGAAATTTTCCTACATTTTGAATATGTGAGTTTTGTATAGACATAGGCATGTTCTCTAACTACACCTGCACAGGAATCCTTCCCGCTATACCTTCAATTATGATGCTCAAATGGCTGTTTACGCAAATATTCCTGGAATAAATGCAAATCAGATTTTTACTCCTGGACATGCAGCTTTGAAGAAGTGATTTGCCATGCCCTAAGGGGGATAGTGCTTGCCTGATAGCTTGTAATGAAATATTGGGTTGGCTAAAGAGTTTCTTTATTTTTATTCCATAGGATGGGTCTAGCAGCATTTAGTTGTATTTAACTTCATTCAAAACAATTTTTAACATTTTAATTTACTCTTTATTGTATTACTTTGCATTACCTTCTAGTCCCTTTATACCTCCCTTCCCCTTCAAATCACCACACTCTTTTTCATGTCCATGAGTCACTTTTCCTTTTAGCTCGATTCCTCCATTCCCTAACCTCCCCACCACCACTTGTTATCATCATACTCTGCATCTAAGAGTCTGTCCCCATTTTCCTTCTTAGTTCAGTTTGTTCATTAGATTCCACATATGAGTGAAATCATATGGTATTTGTCTGTCTCTGAATGACTTATTTCACTTCGCATAATGTTCTCAAGGTCCATCCATACTGTTGCAAAGGGTAAAATTTTCTTTTTTGTGGCCAAGTACTATTCCATTTTTAAATGCCCAATAGTTGTTTTACGCACTCATCTACTGATGGATATTTGGATTGCTTCTATATTTTGGCAATCATAAATACCGCTACAATGAACACAGTGGTGTTTATGTTTTTTTGAATTTCTCTTTTGGGTACCTTTGAATATATTCCCAGAAATAGGATCACTGGGTCAAAAGGCATATCCATTTTTAATTTTTTGAGGTATCTCCATACTGCTTTCCACAGTGGCTGTACCTGTCTGCAGTCCCACCAACAGTGCAAAGAGTTTCCCCTTTCTCCACATCCTTACCAGCACTTGTTGTTTGTTTGGTTTATTGATAATAGCCATTATGACTGGTATAAGATGGTATCCCATTGTGGTTTTAATTTGCATTTCTCTGATACTTAGTGACACTGAGCACCTTTTCACATGTCTATTGGCCCTCTCTATGTCCTGTTTGGAGAAGTGTTTATTCAGGGCCTAGCCCATTTTGTAATTGGGTTATCTATTTTTTTGGTGTTGAGTTTTGTAATTACTTTGACAATTTTGGATATTAAC
>PVKU01017004.1:0-12761 GCA_004027475.1 Anoura caudifer | reverse complement strand
GATTGGTGTTCCAGGGTTCCTAGGATATAATTCTAGCAATAGAATTGCTGGGTCAAAAGGTAGATCCATTTTTAGTTTTCTTTGAAATTTCCATACTGCTTTCCATAGTGGTTGTACCAGTCTGCAGTCCCACCAACAGTGTACTAGGGTTCCCTTTTCTCCACAACCTCTCCAAAAATTGTTGTTTGTTGCTTTGTTTCTGATGGCCATTCTGACTGGTGTGAAGTGGTATCTCATTGTGGTTTTAATTTGCATCTCTCTGATAGCTAGTGATATTGAGTGTCTTTTCATGTGTCTCTAGATCCTCTGTATGTCCTCCTTGGAGAAGTGTCTCTTCAAGTCTTTTGCCCATTTTTAATTTGGTTGCTTGTCTTCATGGAGTGGAGTCATGTAAGTTCTTTATATATTTTGGAGATTAAACCCTTGTCTGAGGTATCATTGGCAAATATGTTTTCCTATACTGTTGGTTCTCTTTTTATTTTAATACTATTTTCTTTAGCCATGCAGAAGCTTTTAATTTTGATGAGATCCCATTTGTTTATTCTTTCCTTTTTGTCCCTTGCTTTAGGGGACATGTCAGTAAAAATGTTCCTGCATGAAATATCTGAGATTTTCCTGCCTATGTTCTCCTCTAGGTCTTTAATGGTGTCACAGCTTATATTTAAATCTTTTATCCACCTGGAATTTATGTTTGTGTATGGTATAAATTGATGTTCAAGTTTCATTTTTTTAGCACATAGCTGTCCAGTTCTCTCAACACCACTTGTTGAAGAGGCTACTTTTACTCCATTTTATGTTGCTGCCCCCTTTGTCAAATATTAATTGACTGTAGAGACTTGAGTTTATTTCTGGGCTCTCTGTTCTGTTCCACTGGTCCATGTGCCTGTTTTTGTGCCAGTACCAGGCTGTTTTGATTACAGTAGCCTTGTAATATAGTTTGGTGTCAGGTATTGTGATCCCTCCTACTTGGCTCTTCTTTCTCAAAATTACTGCAGCTATTCGGGGGCATTTATGGCTCCATATAAATTTTTGAAGTGTTTGTTCTATGTCTGTGAAATATGCCATTGGTACTTTAATGGGTATTGCATTGAATCTGTAAATTTCTTTGGGTAGTATGGACATTTTGATGATGTTGATTCTTCTGATCCATGTACACGGTATATGTTTACATTTGTTTGTGTCTTCCTTGGGTTCTTTCTTCAGTGTTGTGTAGTTTTCTGCATATAGGTGTTCTACCTCCTTGGTTAGGTTTATTCCTAGGTATTTTATTTTTCTTTTTCCTGTAGCAAACGGGATTTTTTTCTTGACTTTTGCTTCTGCTACCTCATTGTTGGTATACAGAAATGCCTTTGATTTCTGGATATTGACTTTGTATGTGGCTCTTTGGCCAAATTCATTTATTAGGTCAAGGAGCTTTTTAGCCAAGTCTATAGGATTTTCTATGTACACTATCATGTCATCTGCAAACAATTGTAGTTTTGTTTCCTCCTTTCCAATTTGGGTGCCTTTTATTTCCTTTTCCTGTCTAATCACTGTGGCCAATACTTCCAATACTATATTGAATACAAGTGGTGAAAGTGGACAGCCTTGTCTTGTTCCTGATCTTAGTGGAAAATATTTTAGTGTTTGCCCATTGAATATGATGTTGGCTGTAGATCTCTCATATATGGCCTTTATTATGTTTAGGAATGCTCCCTCTATTCCCACTTTGCTGAGTGTTTTTATCATAAATGGGCGCTGTACCTTATCAAATGCTTTTTCCGCATCTATTGTTATGATCATGTGATTTTTGCATTTGCTTTTGTTTATGTGCCATATTACATTTACTGATTTGCAAATGTTGAACTCTCCTTGCATCCCTGGGTGGTTTTTTAAACATTATTTTTAAAGATTTTATTTATTTGTCTTTAGAGATGAGGGAAAGGGAGGGGGAAAGAGGAGAGAAACATCAATGTGTGCTTGCCTCTTGCTCACCCCCTACAGGGGACCTAGCCTGCAACCCAGGCATGTGCTCTGACTAGAAATCAATCCAGCAACACTTTGCTTCACAGTTCAGTGCTCAATCCCACTGAGCCTCATCAGCTAGGGCAAAGGATAAAGTTTAAAAATAAAGACTTGGGAAAAAATAGAAGACAAGTAATAATTGGAATTGAATGAAAATAAATAAACTGCATATTAAAATCTTTAGTGGGTGGCCAAAACAGTACAGAAGAAAATTAGAGTGCTTCTAAAAGAAAATATGAAAAATTAGTGGAATAAGTATCCAACTCAAGATTCTATGAGAAAAACAGTAACATATATTCAAGGCATGCACGTGGAAAAATTAATAAAGATACAAGCATTACTTAAATAAAAAATAAGCAAAAGTAAACCTGACCAATAAAACCAATGTCTACTTCCAGCCAAGATGGAGGCATAGGCGGACACACTGTGCCTCCTCTCACAACCAAGATTAAGGACAACAAAAATATAGAACCAAAAAAACCCCAACAGAACAGATGGAGGATTGAATTGTATGGAAGTCTGACAACAATTCACCCAGACCACTAAGAGGGGTGGAGTCGGCGGCCAGCAGAGAGGGGTTTGGGAAGAAGCAGTAGCTGGTGGTCCCAGGTGCACAGGTGGTGGTTATCGAGTGCAGGAAGGCAACGAGCAGACCAAGTGAGGTGCACAAGGTGGCTGACCACTGTCACACATTCGCATGCAGATAAGCCAGGTGAAAACGGGCAGCAAGATGGACTGCACAGCGCAGGGCCTCAGTGCCAGGAAATAGAGCCTAAAAGGCACTGATTGGGAAAACTTGTGGGGGTAGGGGTGCTGGGAGGGAGTCCCAACCTCAAGGGAGAGTTTGTTGTAGAGACCCATGGGGTCCTAGAACGTGCACAAGACCACCCACACAGAAATCAGAGCTAGAAGGGCCCAATTTGCTTGAGGAAAGCAGAAGAAGAGACTGGAATCACAGAGTGGAGCAGGCACCATTGTTCCCTCTCGGACCCCGCCCCCACATCCAGCATCACAATCCAGTGGCTCGGTTGCCCTGCCCTGGTGAACGCCTAAGGCTCTGCCCCTCACTACGTAAGATCCCTGACCAGACCCAGAAAAAAAAATGGCTCAAATAGGACAACAGATCAAAGCCCCAGAGCCAATTCATCTAAGTGACCAAGAGATAGCCAACTGATCAGATGCACAGTTCAAAGCACTGGTGATCAGGAAGCTCACAGAATTAGTTGATTTTGGTCACATATTACATGAACAAATGAAGGCTACACTAAGTGTAATGAAGAAAAATGCACAGGGAGCCAATAGTGATGGGAGGAAAACTGAGACTCAAATCAATGGAGTGGACCAGAAAGAAGAAAGAAACAACCAAACAGAAAAGAAGGAGGAAACAAGAATTCAAAAAAATGAGAAAAGGCTTAGGAACCTCCAGGACATCTTTAAATGTCCCAACATCCAAAATATAGGGGTACCAGAAGGGGAAGAGCAACAAGTGGAAAACTTATTTGAACAAATAATAAAGGAGAACTTCCTCGAGCTGGCAAAGGAAATAGACTTCCAGGAAGTCCAGGAAGCTCAGAGAGTCCCAAAGAAGTTGGACCCAAGGAGGAGCACACCAAGGCACATCATAATTCCATTAGCCAAGATTAAAATGATGGAGAGAATTCTAGAAGCAGTAAGGGATAAGGGCACAGTCACCTGCAAAGGAGTTCCCATCAGACTGTCAGCTGATTTCTGAAAAGAGACCTTACAGGCAGGAAGGGATGGAAAGAAATATTCCAAGTCATGAAAGTCAAGGACCCCATCCAAGATTGCTCTATCCAGCGAAGCTGCCATTTAGAATGGAAGAGAAGATAAAGTGCTTCTCAGACAAGGTCAAGTTAAAGGAGTTCATCATCACCAAGCCCTTATTATATGAAATGTTAAAGGGACTTATCTAAGAAAAAGAAGATAAAAAATAGGACAGTAAAAAGACAGCAAACTCACAGATATTAACAACCACACCTAAAACAAAAGCAAACTAAGGAAACAACTAGACCAGGAGCAGGAACACAGAAATGGAGATCACATGGATGATTTGCAACAGGGGAGTGGGAGGAGGAGAGAGGGAGAAAAGGTACAGAGAACAAGTAGCATAGACGGTGGGTAGAAAATAGACATGGGGAGGGCAAGAATAGTGTGGGAAAAGTAGAAGCTAAAGAAATTATGACACATGGACATGAACTAAAGGAGGGAATGTGGGTGGGAGGGGGTGTGAAAGGTGGAGGGGAATGATGAGGGAGAAATGGGACAACCATAATAGCATAATCAATAAAATATAATTTTAAAAAGAACTTATGACACATGGACATGAGCTAAGGGGGTAGTGTGAGTCAGAGTGGGTATGTAGGGTGGAGGGGAGTGATGGGGGAGAAATGGGACAACTGTAATAGCATAATCAATAAAATATAATTAAAATAAAAGTATAGCATAGGAATGTGAAGCCAAATAACTGATATGCAGGACTCATGGACATGCATGGGACAGTGGGGGTGGGGATGGATTGCTGGAGGGAATGGAGGCACTGGATGGAGGGGACAAAGGGAGAAACATTGGGACAGCTGAATAGCATAATCAATAAAATATTTTTTAAAAAAAGACACAAAACAAAACAAAAAAACACCGAAGTCTAATCCTTTTAAAAGGCCAATAAAATAACAATATTTTTTTAAACCTTTGGCAAATCTAATTAAGAAAAAAGAGTAAGAGATGCAAATAAGAAACTTTAACAACAAGGAGGATATAGAGATATGGAAAAATTAAAACATTTTAAGAGACCTGAGTAAACTTTTTGTGCATAGTATTTACTCTTGAAATCATGTTAATATTTTACATATGCAAAAAGTGAAATTAATAAGGAAAAGAAACCCTAAAATTGAATACAAATGGACCTAAATATACACCAAACTGATAACATAACAATACAGTAGAAGAAAAGCTAATCCTACTTTTTTTTAAGAGAATGAGGAAGGGAAGGAGATAAAGAGGGAGAGAAACATCAGTGTGTGGTTGTCTCTTGTGCGCCTCCTACTGGGGACCTGACCTGGCCTGCAACCCAGGCATCTGCTCTGACTGAGGATAGAACTGGTGACCTTTAGGTTTGCATGTCCATGCTCAATCCACTGAACTACACCAGCCAGGGCAAATCCAAGTAACTTTTGATCATATGCTTTCTGTCTAGAGATAAGAAAAATTTAAGCAAAGCTTGAGCTTTTCTTAGTAAGCTTGATGACAGTGGTGTGGCTGTAGTAATTCTAAAACTATTTTTTTTTTTGGTCTATAGGACTGAGCAAATGAGTAATTACATATATTAATGTTGTTGAAAGCTAGGGTTCTCACTGTGGGAGAATAAAAATACATCTTTGGAATGAGAGAAGAAGATGAAAAAGCTTAGAAGTAGTAAAACCCTAGTAGCAATGAATACAGCTAGTGCCAAGAACTTGGTTTCTAAATACCATTTTTTCAGTAAAAGCAACCAGACCCTTTTGAAGAAATGGCTAGTTCTATGACTAGGGGAATTGGAAACATCTTGCTGTGCCGAAAAGTAATACAGTGGTCAAGCACTGATGGAGCATGTCAAAAAGGTAGAAGAGCTGGCTTGAAGATTTTTTACAACCAACTTAGGAACAATTTTATCATCAAAACACATCTTGAAAGTAATAGATTTAACATATTGAATAGAATAGAGTCCTCAAGTACAAAATGGTACTGAAAACCTAAGACAGAAAAAAAAATCAAGACATTAATGAAGAAGATAGAAGGGAAATTTCTTCTTTATAATACTCATAGAATGCTCACTGATAAATGTAGTGGTAATAATATAATTTGAAATTGATATTTTGCAATTAACATAGTAATAATTGATTTAGGCAAGAAGCTAATCATTGGGTACAAGTTTGTTGAAGAGAATTTATTTTCCTCACAGATTACGGATTAATTAATTATAAAAGGAAAAATTATGATGGAGAAAACTGGTAACCACATTAATTAAAGTGAACATTCACACAAACTGACATCATGTACCTACTACTATGATGCACTGAGAAGGGTGCAGCATCACTTCTGTGGTATTCCTGCCTGAAATGTATCACCTGAATACAATCACAAGGACTCACCAGGCAAAAGAAAATTGATGGCTATTCTACAATGTAACTGACCTGTATTCTTCAAGAATGGCAATGTGATGAAACATAACAAAAAGCTAAGGAAAGGTTCCAGGAAGTTGGAGACAGGACTACTAAATGCAGTGCATCATGCAGATTAGACCCTGGACTAGAAAATTAAATGCTACAAAGAATTTAATTGGAATTGTTGGTGAAAACAGAATTTCAAATGCACATTAGGTAATAGTATTTTATCAATAGTAAAGGTCTTGAATTTGACATTTTATCATTGCTATGTAGGAAAAGTCCTTATTTTTCATAAACATATACTGAGTTTTTTGGTGGAAAAGGATTATTAATTGCTGTGATTTAATCTCACTATATGGTTCAGGCAAAACATGATATATGAATATATTCAGGAAGATATAAAAATGTGGAAAATGTTTCCAAATTATTTTAAAAGTCTACTGTTTACCACTGTATGGTAATAAATGTGAAGATCTAGGTATGAGTCCAGGAAACATACATTTCTGAATTAATTCCAGGAGGGCTTTAAAATAGAAATAGCTTTAATATCATAGGAAATATTTAGAAAATAAATACCAGGGGGCACTCAAAAACACTGGAATTTATTTATAAAAATTGATGAAAATTGTGTATATATTCTTTTTTGCAAATTAATAAGATTTTATTTTCCTTATATCTTGAAACCCTTGCTTACTTATTTTATTGAAGTACAGTCACCATAATATAAAATTTACTATTTCACTATTTTAGATGGTGCAATTAATTGGTTTTTAGAATATTCACAATATTGTGCACCTGCCAACACTATCTAATTCCATAGAATTTTTATCTTTCACGAAATAGACCCCAACCTCATTACCCAGTCATTCTACATCACCCTCCTTCTTCCAGTCCCGGGATCCATTAATCTACTTTCTGTCTATATGTATTTGATTATTCTAAATATTTTATTTTATTATTTTAATTTTTTATTCTTGTTCAAGTAATGTAGAGACAATTGTGTATTTATGCTTATAGGTTTAACTTCAGTCACCTTCAGAGTACTCTCCATTTGATGTAATACAACTATCAAGACTTTTTCCCACTGCTCAAAACAGTTTTTGAACTTGTTGATTTTGATGCCTTTTAGTGCTTCTGCCATTTTTGTTTCACCTCTTCCACATCAGAAAAATGTCTCCCATTAAGACTTTTTTTCATCCGGGAAAACAAAAAAAAGTCACTGGGACAAGATTGGGTGAATAAAGAGGTTGGGATAAGAGGGTCATGATGTTTCTGATCAAAAACTGCTGAACACTCAACATAGTGTGGGCAGGTGCTCGTAAATCACCCATCATGAAATGGGCAAGCACACTGAGTCTTAAAAAAACTCGCTGAAGCTGAATGCAGCCTCTCAGATCAATGCTAGCTAGTCCACTGATACAGATGTGTTCCTAGAACACTCACCCAGCAGAGGAAGCCTGTACTACAAGGGGCCCACCCTCCAGAAGATAATTCTATTTTGGGGAGGGGGTCCTCCATCATACTTCTTTTCTTATATAAACTGTTCTTGGGCATAGAGAACAAGAGGAAACACACATGCAGGTCTAATGCCAAGGAAAGTGACCTACAGAAATCTCCTCTTTATGTGTTTGCACTGACATGTGACTGTAACAAACAGTAGTATAAGAGATAGGCCACCAGACTGGGAGTCTATGGACCAAGTTATAGTGCTACCTTTGCCTCTCAGTGCAGTGGGGATTTGAGCAAATCGTTGTAACTTTTCTGAGCTTCCATTTCTCCTGGCAAAATGCTGGATCCTATAAAATGAGACCCTATAAAGTGTTTGCTTTCCCTCCCTCATAGATATGCTGTCAGGATAAAAAAAAAAAAAAAAAAAAAACCCTCACACTGTAGGAAATAAAAAGCCCTGTACACATATAACAAATGCTGGACAAGAATTCAGGGAAATCCATGTGCAAGAATTCAGGGAAGTCCATGACCTGTATTTGTAATTCCTTTTCAACAAATGTCTTCTGTTAAAAATAGTTGCATTTAGTCTCAGCTGTGAATTTGAAAAAAGACCAATGGTGGAAGTTCCTAAACTTTTGTGTTTGATAGCCTTTCTGCCTTGAAACAGTTTACATAACCAAGAAATTGTCTCCTTATTCATGTGCATGTGTAATTATATAATTACTCCTTAGCTTTAATGACAATTCCAAAAAGCTCTCCTGACATTCCTGGACCAGGACAGAGGTCCTTGCCTCACAGCATTTTGTACTTGTCATATTACCTATATCCTCCCTGCTAGGTATAAGCTCTAAGAGAACAAAAAGTAGATCTGGCTTGCTCATCATCATAACCTCAGTGTATACACAGTAGGCACTCAATACATATTTGTTGAGCACTGGCTGGTGTGGCTCAGGGGATTAAGTGCTGGCCTGTGAACCAAAGGGTCACCAGTTCAATTCCCAGTCAGAACATAAGCTTGGGTTGTGGCCAGGCCTCAGTTGGGGACACATGAGAGGCAACCACACATTGATGTTTCTCTCCCTCTCTTTCTCCTTCCCCTCCCCTACCTCTATAAATAAATAAGTAAAATCTTAAAATATATATATATATATATTTGTTAAAAGCAGCTCTTATCAAAAAAGATAAATAAATAAAAATCCTTGCTGAAAGTAGAGTTGTCTGCTTTCAATAAATATTTTCAAGCACATATGAGGTACAGTCCCCTGTGCTGAACAATGTGTGTGCAAAAGAGATTATCCCAGGTCTTCCACTTTCTGGCAACTACCCCGCTCTCAGGCTGAGTTGTTCTCCTCTCTGGATGCAGGAAGCAACTGTTTGCAGAGTCATTCTGCCACCTTTTGGCTGTACCTAAGAATTGCACCTTTTGTGGCATCACTGGCATTCTGGGAGGAATTACAACTCTAAACTTGCTCTGCAGCTCTAGGCAGCAGCATCATTCCTTCATCCATTCCACAATCATTGAACTCAAGTTTCATGCTAGGTTCTGTGCTAGAGTCTTGAGATATAGTGGAAAAACACACGTGGCTTTTGTCCTCAAGTAGTTTGTAGTCTAATTTAGGGGTAGAAAAGATAATAAACATGTAATTACCCAAATAATTAACTAGAGATGTGTTCAGCACAATGGAAAAGAAATACAAGGTGCTATAAGAACGTCCTATGTACTTCTATTCCATCTTCTTTCTGGATCAGAAACCTGGCATTGGTACACTCTCATAACCCAATCTGTTCTCCTGAAATGGGAATGAAATACATTTTGCCACCCTAACCAGAAGAGCAGGAAAGTCAATGCTTGGACTCAGATTGAGGTTCAGAAACATGATCAGAGCGGATAGAGTGATTTGTGTGTGGTTTAGATTTTCTTTCTTTCTTTCTTTCTTTCTTTCTTTCTTTCTTTCTTTCTTTCTTTCTTTATTTATTTATTTTTATAATACCCAGGCTTACCTGTTTTCCAAACCTGGAAGGCTATCCAAACTAACCCATTCAAGGTGAGTTGTTGCCAAAAAATTAAATACTGTAGCTTCAATACTACTACTACAACTAATAATAATAGCTAATTTACTGAGGGCTTACTTTGTGCCAGACACTAGTATGCATTTCAAATGTGGCATTTAGCATAATATTCATAACAGTCCTATGAGGTAGGTATTATTATTGTTCTTGTAAGGAGAGTACTGGTGAGGAGTACAGGGTCTGGAAGAGGAATGCTCACTTTGACCCTGATAGTGCCATCTTCTGGTTGTGTATCTCTGGGCAATTTACTTAAGTTCTCTGTGTCTTCATTTTCTCATCTATAAAATAGACATTGTAAGAATAATCTACATTATAGAGTTGATGTGAAGAATGAATGAGTTAATATGTGTAAAGTACGATACTGAGAACAATATTGGGCACCTAATGGGAACTCAAGAGGTGTTAGATGATATTTTTTTATGGATGATAGCATTTTGACTTAAGTAACTTGCCCAGGTTCCCAAAGCTACTGAGTGGTACAGATAATAAAAGGAGGTAGTCTGATTCCTGAGCATGACCTACACACTCATCCACTAAGCTATTCTGAATACCCCATTCCTGAGTGCCTTCTGTTTCTCTGGCAACAAAAGTCTCAGATGACTCTGTACAATAATATTTTGGAGTCATTTTGTTGAGCCTTGGTCTTAGCTGAACATTGCCAAAAGTACCTTTTCAATAGGTACTTGCTATCTCATTTTCCAGGAGAAGATCACACAGGTACATTGTGGAAATAATATTTCTTTTTGATATTGATGGGAACACTGGAAAAGGCAACTTTCAACAACATCATTTTTTGCATGCAATGTTTTTGGGAACATGATGTAGTCATTGTACAAAGAACAAGTGCTGTACAGTCAACCACACCTGGATCCAAATCCCTGCTGTACCATTTGACCCCCCAATTAGGACTTTTTTCTGACCCTCAGTTTTATTACATTGAAAATAAGGGTGATAAAACTTCCCCAATCTGGCAAAGGAAGTAGATATGCAAGTCCAGGAAGCTTAGAGTTCCAAAGAAGTTGGATTCAAGGAGAAGCACAACAAGACACATCATAATTAAATCACCCAAGATGAAAGATGAGGAAAGAATCTTAAAAGCAGTAAGAGGAAAGGAGACAGACACCTATAAAGGAGTGCCCACAAGACTGTCAGCTGATTTCTTAAAAGAAATCTTACAGGCAAGAAGGGGCTGGAAAGAAGTATTCCAAGTCATGAAAGGCAAGGACCTCCATCCAAGATTGCTCTATCCAGCAAACTTATCATTTAGAATGGAAGGGCAGATAAAGTGCTTCCCAGATAAGGTCAAGTTAAAGGAGTTCATCATCACCAAGTCCTTGTTATATGAAATATTAAAGGGACTTATCTAAGAAAAGGATGAATAAAAATATGAATAGTAAAATGACAACAAATTCACACCTATCAACAACTAAAACTAAAAAAAAGAATAAAAATGAACTAAGCGAACAACTACAACAGGAACAGAATCACAGAAAAGGAGATCATATGGAGGGTTATCAGTGGGGAGGGGGAGGGGAAGAATGGGGGAAAAGGTACTGGGGATAAGAAGCATAATTGGTATGTAGAAAATAGACAGGGGGAAGTTAAAAATAGTATGGGAAATGGAGATGCCAAAGAACTTATATGTATGATCCATGTACATGAACTAAGCAGGGGGGGGATGGATGTTGGAGGGTGTTGCAGGGTGGAGGTAGATAAAGGGGAAAAACAAATGGGAGAAATGTAAGAGCATAATCAATAAAATATACTTAAAAAGAATCAAATAAAAATAGTGAAAGTAAGGATGATAACAACTAGCTCATAGAATTGGTATAATTGGTATAAGAGAGTAGAAGATTATCTATCTATCATCTATTTGTCTATCTGTCTGTGTCAGGGGACTTAGCACAGTACTTGAGTTGAAACTTAATGGCAACTCTCTCCCATCATAGGATTAGTGGTTGTAGTTACAAAAGGTGAAGGGGTTGTGTAAAATTCAAATTGTAGGCAAGCATAAAAGCCAACATGTGGGAGGAATAGAGGAAAAGGAGAAGAAAGGCAGGCAGGAGGTGTGAATAATTTTATCCTGGATTCAGACCCAAACTCCAGAGTGAGGGATAACTTCTTAGCAAAGAATCAGCCCTGATCTGAGATTAGTGGAGCCTAGAGTCCCCATACTGACAGCACAATCTGGGATAAATATGGTGATTCAGAGCTGCAGTCCCAGCTGTTGTTGCTGCTCCTCTAAGGGGAAGGTTAATGTTAGGGTTAAAGGTAAAGGCAGGTAGAATGTATCTCCCCTGCCCACCCCTCTTGCCTTAATGACACCTCCAAATGCTCTTTGTTCCTGGAGCCAAGGGCCACGTGTCTTGGAAACAAAATCAATCTAAATTGATACCTTTTTTTAATTTTATTTTTTTTATTTATTTTAATTGTTCTTGTACAGTTTTCTGTCTTTTGCTCCCATTCCAGCCCACCGCCCCAGCCCTCCCCACCCCCTCCCATTTCCACCCCTGCTAGTTTTGTCCATGTGACCTTCATACTTGTTGCTCCAAACTCCTCCCCTTTACCCCTGATTCCCTCCCCTCTCTCCTCTGGTGACTATCAACCCCTTCTCAATTTCAGTGTCTTTGGTTATATTGTGCCCACCCGTTTGTTCTGTTGATTAGGCTCCTGTTAAAGGTGAGATCATATGATATTCGTCCTTCACTACCTGGCTTAGTTCACTTAGCATAATGCTCTCCAGCTCCATCCATGCTGTCACGAAGGGTAGGAGTTCCTTCTTTCTTTCTGCTGCATAGAATTCCATTGTGTAAATGTACCAAAGTTTCTTGATCCATTCATTTACTGACGGGCACCTAGGTTACTTCCAACACTTAGCTATTGTAAATTGTGCTGCTATGAACATTGGAGTGCATAGATTCTTTTGGATTGGTGTTTCAGGGTTCTTAGGATATAATCCTAGCAGTGGAATTGCTGGCTCAAAAGGTAGATCCATTTTTAGTTTTCTTAGGAAATTCCATACTGCTTTCCATAGTGGTTGTACCAGTCTGCAATCCCACCAACAGTGCACTAGGG